>JANBVN010000297.1:0-21350 GCA_030052785.1 Coniochaeta hoffmannii
GGGGGGGGCGCCCGGACTTACCTCGAAAGAACACAAAGCCGTAGATGCCGATTTTCGTGTCATACTCGACACATATCCGCTTGATGCCGTCCTCGACGTTGGCCAGACCGGAGAAGGTGGCTATGAGCCAGCAGTCGCCAAGACTGCCCTGCTTGACGTCGGACCCACTAACTTTGTCCATGAACTTGGGCTGCTCGAAGATCTCGTGCACCCGCTTGACGGCCTTGGGCACAGTCGCATCGGGATTCGTGGTCGCGCTCAGGTCGAACTTGGTGCGGCCAAGGCTGTTCAAACAATGGCCCTTTTCCATCTTAAGGTCCCAGTCCTGCGGGTTTGACACCCCATCGTCAGTCCACAAACGTTCCAATCTCAAGTGAGTCAAGTCGCATCCGGCGCATCGAAATGTGAGTGGGTCCTCAGAAATCCATCGGACCCTTTGTGCAGCTCCGCCTATTTCGGGACGAAAACTGCGGGAAGGGGTGGTGTCACGGAAACAAGCCCGGACGGACACACCGCAACAAAGCACAGGGACACAAAAAAGACTTACCAAGTCGAAACCTGGGTCGCGGTATCGCATGTTGACCCTGCGACATTCTTGTATGATCTTCCTGACCTTGCGGCGGCATTCTTCTGCGGCGCGCTCGTAGCCGGCGCTGAGCAGCTCGTTGGCGCGCTCGGAGACGATGGGCGGCGGCACCGGATCAAACGGCAGGACGGCGAGGGCTTTGCTGAACTGCTTCTTGCTGAACCGCTTCCAGACGCGGTTGATGGTGATCTGGGGCGGCAGCTTCTTCTTCTTGACTTTGGTCTTGTCATTGGCGGGCGGCGGAGGCTGGTGCCGGTTTCGGCGGTAGTCATTGTCCGAGTCCTCGGACGAGGACGAATAGCCGTGCATGACGACGGGCACCGAATGGATGTCTCGAAGTTTCCTTGGGCCGGGTTGTTGTCGAGACCAGCTCGTGTATTATTGTGCTCTGCGATAGCGGCAGTCGACTGCGAGGACTTGCTGTGTATTGGACCTCGTCTTTCTATAGAAGCAAGGGACTGGCCCTGGATGTGCGGTGCTGGATGCTGTTGGATGAGAGGAGAAAAGGGGAAGAAGATCAAAGGGGGGATGGGCTCGGACGGACTCTTATAATAAGCCTCACCGAATGAATCTTCGAGCTGTCCAGCCGCCCCAGCTCCCCTGAATCAGGGCGATGAGTGGCGGCCCAGCTGGTAGGCAAGGCGCCCTCGTTGTACACGAGCTCTAGATGCGTGATCGGCTCACCGTGCACCCCTGTCGGAGATAAGGATGATAAGGACCCCTAAATGGATTCGCGCTCAATCACCCACGCGACGCACGACTCGGTGGGTCTCGGGCCCCCAATTTTAGGATCTGGAAGACTGGGATCAGCACTGTAAGGAACAAAGGAGACGGGAGAGATGCCGACAGCATTCCATGTGCTGATGAATCCGGACTCTTCCCTCGGTTGATATATAGAAATTGGGGCCCCCAGGGCGGTATATACTCGGAGACGGGCTGAGGCACCCATCAGCGTTCCCCCGTGGTACTAAAAGCAGACTTCGTTTCCTGAAGGCCTGGAACATGGGTCGGCGCCGTGCAATGAACGGGCACAACGGCAGGCGGCAGCGATCCCGTAGTACCCACTGTCAATGCACCAACGTGCCAATATTACCGGCGACCCCAGTCTGTGGCCATGCAGCGGGGCGAGAAGACGCATTGTCGTTGCAGCTATCACAGCCAGCATCAACCAGGCCGAAAGAGGACAAACTGCCGGGGATGGACAGCCAATTCGGTTCAGACACTTGTCTATGAGGCATCCCGGGACGCCCATCCACAGCCGGGGAATCTGGGCCTCATTCTGTGATTGGATCCTCGAGAACAGTTGTTCGTACTGTGGTGATCCCGAGGTCCCGGGTTGGATGAACTGGACAAAACACACATGGATTCCCCATACGTATCAGGCACGAGCGCTGAATGCATGGTGGTTCACCGTCCAGGCGAGGCGGACGGGCTTTCGATGGGGTGGACTACCCCACTGCCCCCCAATGTGAATTGTGAACGACGGCCTGTCAAGTCTAGATCCGCCCCTCCCATGTCCGCTCGTCGCTGCTTGGCAGCGGACCAGAAATGGCCACGGTCGGTATCGATGCAGCAGTGCTGTGCTACGTGTAGATTCCGCAGCCTAAGAGGCGCAGTTCGAACAAAGTGCCAGATTGAACTTTGGGGAGGCCCTGCAGCGTAGCGTCAGGCCGCACAGCGTAGAAGTCCTCGCAGTGGAGCCTGTGGTAGCCTTGTCATTGGAGGGATGTCGCCATTCTGAGTCCCCACGCCGCGCATAGTCAGCAGCTGAAGCCTGAAGCTGACTCGAGTTCCGCCTGAGGAAGGTCACACTTGACATCTGATACCTCTCGTCTCTCCTCACCCTCTGCCGCCTTTTTGGCGCAGTCCTTGGGGGAAGTCATCCTTATTCTGCCGTGGACCTCGTGGCGATTGATGCGAACTGCCGCCGTCAACTTGAACTGTTCCCAAGGACCTCTTGCGCCGAAATGTCGGTGAAGCAGCTGCAACCGCTGATGATCAACGAGGCTAGTGTTGGTACCCCACTTACTACTACAACGGAAATCCCGGGGATATCAGGGGAAAGGCGCTGATCAGGGAGGGGTCTGAAAGTTCAGGGTCTTCCACCCCTCCAACAACGAATTCTAACGGCTTGTTGCCGCGTTCTTGTCCAACACCTTGACGTGTCACGTGACATCAATAATGTCAGTCTTGCCTCCCACAACGCAGGGAGACCGCAGGCTGTGAGAGTGAGAATGTGCTTCGTTCGAGAATTTTCCAAAGACTCATTGGCCTTGTGGGCACATTCCATGAACCATCCTAGCCACCGCAGCCAAAGTCGAATGCCGTGATTTTGCTCCACACCACCACAACGGCGCGACAACGTGACACGACCTCATCAGACAGACTTTCAGTCGCTTATTCGTACTGCCGGCTATATGCTTGCTTGTACTTTCGTCAATCTTCTTGATATCACACAGGGCAGGTGAGCGGTGCGTTGTTCAACGTTTTTGTTGACCTACAGTGGCAGCCGCTAGAGAACAAAGCTCCTTAATCACTGCCACGCCGCAATGTAAGTCTCAACCGAGTCGCTTTGCTGGAGTGCGCTACTAAGTTTATGCAGTTCGCCCTGACACCTCTGGTTTGTCCTGCCACTCGCCTCCGCTAGGTGCACCTGTGTGTTGATGCTGCACCTCGGAGCAAGCTGCTATCATGGCAGCGAACTTTCTCGACGTGGTGAGCAGCTACTGGCTAAGCCGAGGGACTTCCGAACACACTCCGGTCTTTTCAGAAGTCACTACCGAAGCGTTTTCGGAGGAAGCCAGCAGTTTAAGCTTCGGATGTCCCCACTCCTTTTTGCCCCGTCGTCGTGCATTGCCGCCGGGCCCTCTTCCGACGACTCGGGTCCTGAGTCGCCTGCCGGGCTCCACTTGTGCGGCGTTTGGCTGGACCGGCCCTAATAGTTCGGAAACGACTCTGCCTCTTTGAGCTGTGGATAACTCGCAACTCCAGGGGGCAGGGGCCGGCTTTGAGATGCCCGTGAGCAGGGCTGCACGGAAGGGTGTTACGAAGCTGCGCTCGTTCGTGGTATGTACAGCGTCTCGTGGCCCAAAGTCGACGCTTGAGGGTTAGAAGGGGCAGATTACCAACATCCCCGGGTCTGTGCCGTCTGGAGGCTCGTGAGCAACACCTCGGTAGCCACAAGGCCGTCTTGGCCACCAGATAGAGACACAATGAGGTCGGGGAGTATTGTATATTGCCTGACGGGCAATCTGGATGTCGGGATATTGCTGTCGTGTGGTGAAGACGCCAGAAAATTGAAGAACAGTTCCCCAAGTCTCGGGACGACGAGCCCATCTTTTTGCCAGGACTACTCCCCTGCAGCCGGGGCCATCCTACTACCATCACCAACCGCAGCACCTAGTCGAGAAGTTCAATCCTAACCCTAACCCCAATATTCACTGGGTATGGTTTGCGTGCTGTGACATGCTAATGGCCCGCCCACTTACTCTTGGCGAAACGAGGTTATTGTCACGTTCAGTCTTCGTCGATCCACCCTAAGAGTCTTGAGCTCTAGCAATGCTGGAGAACCGCACCTACATGGCTACCGTAATGCAGGAATAGTTTATTGAAGCGTTCTCAAGCTGAACTGCGTTCCGCACCGAGTGCGAGACGACCTCGGCAGGGCATAGGCGCTGACTCGTCGGCGACGTCAGCGCTTGACCCACTCGCATCATACCCCAACTTGAACTCCAAGGAGGGGATGGTTAACCGAGGCGCAGGGAGAAAGCGATTAATATTTGCAGTGTCGCGATCCTTCCAAGGTAACGAACGTCAAGGTTACTCTTCCACGGTCTTGGTCAAAACTGCTCCGACATCATGGCAACGGTTCCTCGTTCCACGCCAATCATTGTCGGCGTGGGTGAAGTGAGGAATAAGGACTCCGATTCTTCTCGTGCAATTGAACCTGCAAATCTCATGCTAGAGGCCATTCGGCGGGCCGTTACCGACGCTTCGATATCCAATACTGTATTCTCATCCGCCGACAGCATCTCCGTCGTGCCGCCATGGACCTGGGCATATCCAGATCTTCCGCGCCTTATTGCTCAAAAGCTGAATATACAGCCCAGTCACCTGGTTATCAGCAATCATGGTGGTAATCAGCCAGCTCGCTTATGCGATGAGGCCGCGAGGAGGATATCGACTGGGGAAAGTAAACTGGCGATCATTACTGGCGGGGAGGCACTAGCATCTTGTAAGCTGGGATGCTACATCACAGACAATGTTTCTAGCTGCCTACATTCTAACACGGATTGTCCCTAGTGGCTGCTTGCCAGAAGAGTGGGCAAATGCCGCCTCCTGGGTGGACGACACCAGACCCGGACCAGAAGGCCGTCTCTGCCAGCGACCTCACCCTGATGGGACAGAGTAAGCTACGATCCAGGTCTCACAATTACCCGCCTATTGACACTCTCTCTAGCTGTTGCCAGTCGACACTCCATGGGCCTAGCGATACATGTCTATCCCATGTATGAAAACGGTCTTCGAGCACATTTACAACAGACTCAGCAAGAGAACCATGAAGAGTCAGCGGAACTCTACGCGGCATTCGACGAGGTTGCTTGCAAACATCCCTACAGCTGGAGGTTCGGCGAGACTCCCAGGGACGCCAAAGCCATTGGCACCGTCACCCAGAAGAATCGAATGATTTGCACGCCATGTAAGACCCATGGTTCCCTCAGACAAACTGGAGACAAAACTCATGCAGATGTAGATCCACTTCTTATGAATGCCTTCAACACAGTCAATCTCGCTGCGGCGTGCATCTTGACCTCCGTTGAACATGCCGAGAGGATGGGGATTCCTCGGGACAAATGGGTATATATCTTAGGCGGTGCTGGTACGAATGACAAGGAGAATTGTGAGTTCAATGCATCCTTACAAAGCACTGTGCATTATGCTGAGCTTGAAAATTCAGTCTGGGAACGATCAAACTACTATTCAAGCCCCTCACTAGACCAGTCCATGGATGGAACCCTTGCGGCATCGGGACTCAACATGGAAGAGATCGAGTGTTTTGATATCTACTCGTAAGTCGGGGAAGTTTGTAGGTCCCTCTCAAGATTATGCGCTGATTTGCATATCCTACAATCCAGCTGTTTTCCTATTGTACCCAAACTGGCGTGCAAGCATATCGGCCTGTCTGTCACCAAGCCGTCAAAGCCAATAACCGTCCTCGGAGGACTCACCTCTTTCGGTGGCGCCGGAAACAACTACTCTATGCATGTAAGTATCTGTCTCCGGCTCAAGCTCATGGCAGCTTCCAGTTAACGCTCGGCACAGGCAATCGCGGAGATGACTCGTCAACTGAGAAACGGCATCCACAAGAACGGCATGGTCCTTGCCAATGGCGGTCTTCTTACTCACCATCATGCCCTCTGTCTCTCCTCGCAGCCGCGAAGAGACAATCTAGCATATCCTCGGCAAAACCCACTGCCTGAGCACGTCGAAGATAGCCCAGCTCCTCCGTTCGACGATCAAGTTGAAGGACGCGCGTCGATCGAGACATACACGGTAGCATTCGACCGTTATGGCCACCCCGAATTAGGGCATATAGTTGGGAGAGTCGAGAGCAATGGGCATCGTTTTGTTGCTAACCATGGCGACGATTTGACGCTTCAGACGCTCGTAGACCCGAACGTGGAGCCTATCGGCCTCTGTGGAGTTGTCTCTCGAAGCAAGGATGGGAGGAACTTGTTTTACTTGAAGGTGGATGCGAAGCTGTGAAGGCAGTGCACGACTGCTCATCAATGTTGTCAGGAGAAGAGAGCTTTGCCAGATTCGTCACTTATTGGGTCATCATATATACGCAGAGAAAACAGGGTCATCGCATTCAAATGGCAAACGGGATACGTACCACTGTTTAGACTAAGCGCCCACATTGTTCCCGGTTGCGAGACTACGATATTGAAACTCTCGCAACTATGATATTGAAACCGACCACGCCTCTCAGCAACATCAATCTCCCACGATCACGGCAGAACTCTACGACACCTATGTCCAGTACATTCAGGAAGATGTGCTTTCATTGCACAAGCATTGCCTCAAAGCTTCGCCTTCAGCATCTCCCTCCGTGCCGGCAGATCCCTCCGCATCAACTTCCCCGTCGGGTTCCGCGGGAACTTTTCCAGGTAAAACAGGCCACCTCGCAGCCTCTTGACAACGGAGACTCTTTCATTCACAAACTCAAGGACCTCCTTGAGAACTATCTCGCGGTCCGCGACGGCGACAGTGGGTTTGAAGTTGACGTACCCCACTGGAACCTCGGTCTGGTGTGTCCGGTCCCACGTCGCGCATACTCCCGCTTCCGTCACCTGGGGATGTGAGAGGAGAACGCTCTCGATCTCTGCCGGGGGAACTTGATTTCTGTAGGACGACCATTTTAGTTGATGACAGATTGTGGACAGTAATGTGGTCAAACGTACCCTTTGTACTTGATGAGGTCCTTCTTCCGGTCCGTCAGCCAGAGGTAGCCGTCGCTATCCATGCGTCCGACATCCCCTGTCCTCATCCACCAGTCATTGAAGGGGAAGACCTCGGCGTTGGCTTCTTTGTTGTTCTTATATCCCCTGGAATACATAGCTATGAGCACGTAATTCTAGGTTGGTTGAACTTGCTCACTCACATGAACACAGTTGGCGAGGTAAACATTACTTCGCCTGGTATACCTTCTGGCACATCTCGTAGGTCATCATCCACAATTCTTAGTCGTCTGGAGCCCAAGTTATAAGGTGATTCGTCAAATGTGGGAGTTATACGCCAGTCAAACTTGTGAGGAGCAATGGACTTACACGTTCGAGGCTAGACTTCCCACACTTCCCTGCTTTCGCCGGGCAGCAAATCGTTTCAGAGACGTGACTGAGCCTTCGGTCAGACTGTCCAACCTGTCAGTCCTCTGCCTGTCTCAGAAAGCCGCCTGGTGCAGATATATACCCATAACCCTGTACCACATCCACCTTGCCCATGAGCTTGTCCATCTCGGAGATGATCTCGGGAGCCAGGACGGCTCCCGCGCAGCTTATGGTCCGCACACTAGTCAAGTCCTGCTGTCTCACAAAAGGATCCTTGACCATGGCAACCGCAGTCGGCGGGACCATGCGGAGGGTCGTTGCCCTTATCTCGGCTGCCGCTTTGACGTATTCGTGCAGGCTGTAGTCGCGCATGAGGCGTACGTATCCCCCGGTGAACAACGGTAGGCTCGACATGAAGACGCCGTAGATATGGCCCACTAGAGACAATTATCAGCGCTGTACTACGTCGACAGACGTTGCGAGGGGGGAATGGGAAAACTGACACGGCGCGTAGAATACCTCCCTGACTTCAGCGTTCGCCATTGTTGGGTCCGTTGCTCTAGCGCCGAGCAAGTACGCAATGAGGTTGTGGTGGCTCAAGACAGCGGCTTTGGGCAAGCCACTAGTCCCCGAGCTGAAGCATATCACTGCCGGAAAGTTTCGGTTATCGCCCCGAGACAGATCGAGAGGTGGAGGGTATGGTTTGTTTGCATCAGTTATGAAGTCCCGAGGGAACTAATGCCTTCTGTAAGCTTCCAAAATAGAACCGGTGTGAATGGGACACAGACCGCAAGGGAAGCTGTTCCTCTCTCGCCAATCCCAATTAGTGGCGGCTTTTTCTTCTTGCCGGAGGCTGTCGATGCCGTTATCTCCAGCGCCTTAGTGACCTTGGACATTACCTCGCCGGGGTCACAGAAAACAACTGCAGGTTCAACAACATCTAGATAATGCACGAGCTCGTGTGCCGTGGCTAAGGGATTCGCGAAGCTGGTCACAGGTCGTTAAATTCAGCCACTTCACCCTCAATCCCGAGGCATCGAGAAGTGAGCGGGACTTACGCAGCTGTCACACCAAGCCACAATGCCGCAAACTCGACCTGTAGCCAGTCCAAGGAGTTCTTTCCGACGATCATGATGGTATCTCCAGGTGCGAGTCCCAGAACACCTCGAAGCGCCGCGGCGCCCAGTCCCGCCACTTTGGGAGCCGAGCCATAGGTGAGTAATCTTTCGGGTCGCTCATGTTCCTGCAATATTACTTTGTCGGGTAAGGTGTCGTCGACGTTGACTCGTAAGAGAAAGTCCCAGAAAGACTCATCGCATCGCATTACTGTCGACGGATATTTGGAGGTGTATATCCTCGGAGAAGACATCTTTCGTCCTTTGGTGTATCGCTGTTGGGTGCGTGAGCAAATCATGTGCCACGCTTCAGCACAAAATCGTCACAGGCCATATCATAGAGTTTGCCTTCGGGTACTATTTGTGTGGCATGGACTATGCTGAGGAGCAGTTCCGGCCCCTCAGATCCATGGGGAACCTCTGAGGTTCCTTGAATGAGATGAGGGTTGGGGCGAGTCAACGCTAGTTTAGCGTCGTTCAATGAATCTCGAGGCGAGTCATCGGTCTAGGATTCGGGTCTGCTTCTGCTTATACGGCTCGGGTGAGGTTGTTTAATTTAGCGTTGACTCGCTGTCCCCGCTCTGTTTTCGCTCGGTTGTGTTAGCATCGAGTCGCTGCTGGCCTATGGACGCCTCAAAGAGGCAAAGACTAAACCAAAGCAAATGATGAACTTCATGTATCGCCATCATTCAAGAAGTGTCGGGCAAACCCATTCTATTCAAACACTCAGTGCAAGTCTCAGTGTTTATCTTGCAATACTTCAAACTCTGTTCCAACCATGTCCACCAAATCACAGGTTCCCGAACCCCTAGGCAACCCTGCCCCATTCGCTGAGCCTGCTTGGTACAACTCCCTCGCGTCACCATACTACAACGCGAGCCATCGGAGAGTGCAACGCGCAGTCCGGCAACACCTCGAGGAGCACGTATTCCCCAATGTTGAGGAATGGGAGGAAGCTGGCCAAGTGCCGGTCAAGGCCAAGCGTCGGCATGCCCAGGCCGGTCTCGCTTTCCAAGAGATGCCTCCAGAGTATGCACAGGGGATGAGACTACCCGGCGGTGTTTCTCGGGAGGAATGGGATATCTTCCACTTCATCATCCTGTATTATGAACTAAACAGGATCGCCTCGGGGGGTGTGATTGGTGGCCTGGGGGGAGGTATAGCCATCGGGATCCCGCCAGTGTTGAACCACGGGACTGAGGAACAGAAGAGGAAATGGTTGCCTGGCATCTTTTCAGGAGAATTGTCCTTCTGTCTCGGAGCAACGGAACCCAGCGGTCAGTAATGCTATCCATGCCGACGAAATGTGGGTGGAAGAACTGATTGTACCTCAGGTGGCTCGGACCTTGCCAATCTCAGGACCATTGCCCGGAAGACGAGCGATGGGAGATCGTATATAGTCAATGGATACAAGGTAAGAGACTCTGACATGCCACAACGGTGTTGGTGTATTCATGGATTTTGACGTGCTCCGCAGAAATGGATATCCGGGGGAATGTCAGCGACGCACATGACAACCGCTGTTCGGACGGGAGGACCAGGTGCAAGCGGAGTCTCAGTGCTTGTGATTCCTCTCGACTCGCCCGGAGTCTCACGGCGGCATATCAAGAATAGCGGCTTCAACGCGGGCGAGACGGCCTGGGTAACTCTCGATAACGTCGTAGTCCCGGCCGAGAACTTGCTTGGCCGAGAGAACCGGGGTTTCCCAGTTCTGATGACAAGTAGGTGGCGCAGATATCTCGCAGTAGAGCAACAAAAGGCTAACATCGATGCCACAGACTTCAACCGCGAGCGACTGATCATGGCCGTCGGCATGAACTCCATGGCCCGCGCATGCCTCGAAGACGCCTGGGCGTACGCCATCGACCGCCAGACGTTTGGGAAACCTTTATTCTCTCATCAGATCATCCGCCATAAGCTGGCCACCCTCGCACGATATATAGAGTCACACTGGGCCTGGATCGAACAGATAGCCTACCACGCCAAGGTGACGGGCGACATCGGGCCTGAGTTGGCGTCACGCATCGCTTTAGCCAAGGTTCACGGCGGCCGCTTGCTCGAGCTCGCAAATCGAGAGGCACAGCAAATCTTTGGCGGTGCTGGTTATCAGCGCGGTGGCGTGGGTTCCCGGGTAGAGCAAATAAGCCGCGATTTAAGGGTCAGTCTCGTTGGTGGTGGCAGCGAGGAAATCATCACAGACCTAGCAATACGCCAAGAGATGGCGCAATCTAAGAAGAAAGGGGCCAAGCTGTAGGCATTGGATACCATTAGACGTACGTAAAAGACCAATCTCGTGTACATAGGGAATTTATGAAGAGTTGTGCATTCCGCATAAGTCACCGACTGGGTCGCTTGACTACGAACTGTGTGAATCGCATGTATATCCGTTGGAGTCCCGCGATCACGTTTCGGCCGCCTCTTTCCCACCATAGAATCTCAAGATCTCGACCGGAATACAGCTTTTCGTAGCTGATTTGAATTAGATTATTCTAGAGTCTAGATGGAACCCAGGAGGGCTTCTGTTTCTTTGCGAACGCTTCAACACCAATACGCATGTTCTCGCCTTCCATGAGTGCCCGATGGTAGCGCTCGTCAATGAGCTGAGCTGATCTTTCCACACTAGCCGTCTCCCATGCCTGCCTTAACCCAGCACGGGTCACTATGATGCCGTCAGGAGACTGGTCGGCGATGCCCGTAGCGAGCTGCAGCGCTTCGCTCAATAGAGACTCGGGCGAGGAGGACACGCGAAGGAATCCATATCCCTTGAGCTCCTCGGCAGACAGAACCCGTCCAGTCATGGCAATTTCTCCAGCAAGCTGCATTCCAAATGTCCTGACAACTCGCGGTAGGCCTCCTGCGCCAGCGTATAGCCCCCTCTTCACCTCGGGCAGACTGAATTTTGCGGTCGGAGAGGCGATGACCAAATCACTGCAAGCCCAAGATTTAGCTTAGCATGCTTCAACAAAAAAGTTCCACGATTTAGACAGAGCAGTCATACCAGTTCAAGGCAATCTCAAAGCCACCCCCATAAGCATACCCATTCACGGCGGCAATGACGGGTTTCTTCCCAACGCGACGAGTGATGCCCAAGAAGCTTCCCGATGGCATTGGCTGCGGCGCCGTGCCCTTCCCGCGCGTTGCTCCTACCTCGTGGAGATCCGCACCGGCGCAGAACGCCTTGGAGCCTGCACCGGTAAGAATTGCCACACGCAGCGAGGGTTCGTCGTCGAACCAGGTCCATACGGCTTCGCCTTCCCAGTGGCCTCTCATCGGGATCGAGTTCATTGACTTCTCGCGATTGATCGTAACTAGCATGACATGAGGTGCCGGGAAACTTAGCTGCACGACCGAGCAGTCTGGCGGAGGAGTTGCGAAATTGTGCGCGGTCATGGCGGCGGCTGCCTCACAAGCTTTGGAAGATGGAAAATGTACTCTCTGACGATGTACGAGTCTGAAACTGCTGCAACAGATATTTCGAGCAATTGGTTCATATGATGACAACTCACACCAACTTGAACTCCTCGACCGGGAGTGGGTATTGAAGTGTTGGCCAACGGCAACCCTGCCGTTGGTTGAAAGTGCGTGGACCCCGGTCGGCGCTGACTCGCCCTGACACTTACACTTCAGCCAATCACAACACTGGGGCATTCAAGAACTGCGACTTGCCTTGCTAAAGCTGGATACAATATCGCACGAACAATATCATCACTTGCTTGCGCTGCACTATACTAGTGGGGTCAAAAGACTTGACAAATGAGCAAGTGATGAACTGGCTGTTCCTACCTTGGACTTGGCAACAGAACAACATGCGCTCCGCACCCGCGGATCAGGAGGTGTTAGGGCGTGAATCCGGGGAAGCGGGGAACCCATGTTGGCGATCACTTCGGCCTCCGCGTAGCGCCGGAGAAGGTTGCCCACCTCGCTACCCCGCGTCAGGACGCCGGCTCACAATAACCGAACGATGGATTGAATTGGGACTGCTCATGTATGGACATGATGCCAACTAGAATCTGGAGGTCCCTAGTTCAGAGGACGAGTCACCACTTTCCCAACCTACGCACAAACTGCGGATCATTTCGGCGGGCAGGATGCCTTCGAGTCATCAGGATGCGGCCGCTGCGGAGAGGAAGCGACTTCGCGATCGGGTGTCACAGCAGAACTTACGCATGAAGAGGAACCGATACGTTCAATCACTGGAGCAACAAGTCAAGATCTGCCATGAATTACACGGAACGCAGGACCGTGAGAGCTTGCTGAGGGTAATCCGGGAGCTGCGGGCAGAGAATGCTACGCTTCGAGACCGGCAGCACCGTCTCCAAATCTTGTTTAACTCTTGCGGAGATCTCCTACGACAGCATGAGTCCGCAGTCATTGAAGAGGATGCCAGTACTCAATCATCGCGAGCTCTCGATAATCTCATTGCCATGGTTGCCGCACCATCGGATCATGTGCTGCAGCAACCTTCCACGGCTCCGGGACCTTCACAGGGTCAAGATCCCCCAACTCCACTTACACGGCTTGACCAACCAGGGGTCCCAACTATTTCGGCCGACTCGCACCAATTGGTTTACGGGAAGAGCACAGACGCTCCGGTTAGCGCGGACCATCTCTTTTGCCTTCAGGGAGATACTGTCGCGGTCAGCCGGAATACCGATGCCTCCATGCTCGAAATTGACGGCCTGTCTGAGACACTCATGGACGACCCGCTTGGCCACATATCCTCATCATCTGTTGCGGCAGAGCGAGACGACACGGCGGAAGACGTATGGCTTGCCCGTTTCTCCATGCCATATACCTCATCCGCTCGCCTGGAAAGGGCCAGTCCCAATTTCCAAGACGATTGTTACACACAAAGCTTGCCATTCCTAGACTTTGGTCTGTGCAACACTCTCGATCCCTGGGGCACCGAGAAAGGAATCATGGCCTTGCCCGTCTGGGCGCGTGTCCCGCTGAGAAATCTGGCCCTAAGCTATCATCTACGCCACTCTCCCTGGGACGCCCACATCCAAGCAGTCCTGGATGCTCCAGATGAGCCCTCGCCTCTCGACCTCCTATTCGGTTCTCCGCACAATCCACTAGCCAATCTATTGCAGACCAATGTGAAGAAGTGGTACAGCGGAGATCCGGAGCGGCTAGCGATCGGATGGCTCACCTACCTCCACATAAAATGGCGGATGCAACCTACCTTCGAGAGATTTCTCCGACTTCCGGACTGTCTCAAGCCGACATTGGAGCAGACTCGGTTGCCGCATCCTGGGTGTCTGGACATGATCTTCTGGAAGAAGCTGCGCCTCAACCTGTTGAAGAACTACAACAAGTATGACATGGACGCCGTAATCCGGCTGTATTGCCGTTGCTTGAAGCTGAGATGGTCACGAGAGGAAGAAGTGTTGGTCCCAGGCCAGGCCGACGGACATGTTGTTCGGCCAGACTTTCTCGAGCGCTTCATGTGTGAAGATGGATGGGGCTTGAGGGATATGTTTATCAGGGAGTATCCGGAACTCTTTGAAGGATTGGATTTACAGAAGGTGGTGTATAATGTACCTTAGCACCCATGTCCGGCATGCCAAAGTGGAAAGAGATGTTGCTTCTGAGATGTCCACACTCAGAGGTATGGGCTGACTCGACCGAGTATGCAAAGTATGCAATTATCCCCCATAGACACCACATAACCCTTCCCATACTCTTAAGTACAATGTGCTGGGACAAGAAATTTGACGTGCCCACCGAACCCGTCATGGTCGGGTTGAGATATGTCCCCGCCAAGCCACTACAGCTAATGAAGAGACACCCCATAGAAGAAAATTGGATATACCTCCCGTCCAAATTGGGCTTCTCGTTCAGATACTGCGTGGTTAGCGGCACTCCATGTTTCCGGGGAACTGGCTACTCCACAACTGTAGGCATCATGGGGGGATGACAGGGGTAGCGAGTCAACCCAATCAAATGGGCAATTCAACGAACACCTAGTCTAGGCTAGACTTGTAGGGGTGAACCCCAACTACAGAGCACAGGTGATTAATGGTTCATCCACTAGGCCGGGACACCCACATGTGGAATGGACCCAGTAGCGGCAGTCTTATTTGGATCAAAGTTTCCTGGCCTTAGAACTGACCATCTTCGCGATAGGCGGGAAGACAATATCGCCAGTCGGGCTATAAGTTGCCAATCACCCCACAACCTGAGCACATCGAATAGAATTGGATAGGGATGAACTCTGCTCACTTCTTTCTCTAGAGGATATTTCCCCATCCAGGCACCTCTTAACAACAACCCACCTCGTCATCAGATCAACTCCTCCTTATCTGAAGTCATTGAGCGTGGACACGGCAACAGCACAATGGAGATCAACAAGGCTGAAGCGGCCCACGAGCACTCTGAATCCATTCAAGTCGTTGAGGAGAAAAGTCAACATGCGGTTCACGATAGCGACTCGCTGTCCATTAACTCGGCCGCCTTGGGTGACGACTTGCCTCTTGGCTACTTCCATTCCTGGAAGTTTATCGGCACTTTGACAGTATGTGTAACCGCTGAGCTCATGCAGGGGAAGATGCACTCCTCTTACTTACAAGCATGCAGGGATTCTGCTTTGCCGCCATCAGCGCCTACCTCTTCGTCATCCTCCCGACCAACATCCTGAGCTACATCAACGAAGACATCGGTCCGAGCCCCTATATAGCCTGGTTCAACATTGCCCGCACGCTTTCTCTCTCCTTTACGTATACCATCCTCGGCCGTCTGTCCGATCTCTTCGGCCGCCGTTGGTTCTTCATCGGCGGTAACATCACCGCGCTCATCGGCATAATCATATGTGCGACCGCTCAGAATGTCAACTCGCTCATCGTCGGTGCTGCCGTCTTCGGCCTCGGCGAGACTGTCCAGCTGAGCTTCAACGTCGCACTGGGCGAGCTCGTTCCCAACAAATACCGCCCCATGGTACTCTCGTTCATCTTCTTGACGAATGCGCCGTTTGCTTCCTTCGGCGGTATGATCGGTACGTCAACTCACATGGAGACCGTTGTCGCAAATTTAGATGTGACCCTGACTTTTTTTTCCAGCCCGGAGATTCATTATCAACCCTTCTCTCGGCTGGCGATGGTGCTTCTACATCAATATCATTGCCGTCAGTCTCGCGATCATCCTCCTCTTCTTCTGCTACCACCCTCCCACATTCGATCTCCTGCACGAACGCAAGACAAAGCGCCAGATTCTCAAGGACCTCGATTACCTCGGTATCTTCCTCTGGACCGCAGGGCTCACTGTCTTTCTCATGGGTGTCTCCTGGGGTGGCAGTATGTACCCCTGGAAGTCAGGCGCGACCATCTCAGCAATTCTGATCGGCATCATCCTGATCGTCCTGTTGTTCCTTTGGGAAGGCCTCTTCAACCCAAAGTACCCTGCCATTCCCATCCAATTCTTCTCTAACCGTGGCTTCATGTCCCTCGTGGTCTGTGCAACAGTAGCAAGCAGTAAGCACTTCAGCCCCATGTCACATTTTGACAGCGACCAGTCTAACGAGGTCACAAGTGTTCTACTACTCCGCCGTCCTCCTCTGGCCCCAGCAAGTCCGCGCCCTCTTCACAAAGGACATCGAGTACGGCGGGTGGCTGTCCTGCACCGTCGCGGCCGCAACCGCCCTGGGCGAGACTAGCGCCGGCATCATCGTCCACTGGGGCGGCAACGTCCGCTACTGGCTCATCTTCTCCACCTTCGCCATGGTAGGCTTCGTCGCCGCCCTCGCGTCGCTGACTCCCTCGGACAAGAACACCGGCATCGCCCTCACCGTCCTGGGCCCCTTCTTCGTCGGCTTCATCGAGCTCGCCGCGCTGGCCCTGGCCCCTCTGTACTGCAGGGCCGAGGACATCGGCCTGGCCTCGGGACTCCTTGCCTCCATCCGTTCGGCCGGCGGTTCCGTCGCCGTCGCCGTCTACTCGACCGTCCTGAGCAACCGGCTGTTGACGACGATCCCCGCCAACATCATCCCCGCGGCCGAGAGCGCCGGGCTTCCGGCGAGCCAGGGCGGGGCTCTGTACGCGGCGTACAAGGGCGGTAATCTGACGGCGTTTCCTCCCGCGGTCCAGACGGCCGTGGCCGGTGCGCTGCCCGAGGCGTACGCGCAGGCGTTCAAGACGGTTTATCTCGCCAGCTTGGGATTCGGCGGGATCGCCATTCTGGGGTGCTTGTTCTCCAAGGATGCTACGGAGTATCTGACTGACAAGGTGGAGAGGAAGATGCCGGATAAGGTGGAGAGGAAAATGCGGGAGACAAAGGGGGTGAAGGGTGCTGAGGAGGTCTGATGGGATGTTTCGGGAAGTCTCGGGGCCTTCAAAGAGGAGAATCTGACTTTTTGCAGAACGCAGCTCCTGTCAAACACGGTCCCCGATGGGTCATGTCTGGAATTGTTCTTGTACGGGCACCCTTTGGAAGGCGTGCTGAGGCACTCTGGTGCCGATGACCAGAGGTGCTCCTCTGTTCCCACAATTGGTTAACCTCCTTCGGTACTCTATTGTTTCGGACCACTATGTCGCAGATGTTGGCTCCTCTGTGATCATGTAAGGAGAGCGCCCGAGGCATCTCCCGACCCAAAATCTTTGTTCATGGCAGCATCGAATTCACTAGGCATCCTCAAAACAATTGATGAGCCGTCCTTGTATCCGAGGCGGTAGGCGACCTTAAACCCGCCCTTGACCGCTGAATGCATCTCCACTGCTGGGCCATCCTTGTACTTCAGGATGATAAGACTGGCCAAGGGACGGTATGTCTCCTTCTCGCGAACTGAGCTTTCCCAACTCGTCAGTCGCCTCGTCGAGCTTCTGCAAGACCAATTTGTCCTTATCCATACAAAGGAGCCCCTGGCTTGGGAGGCATTGTGTATACTGCGAGCTTGTCTCTGTGGGCGAGTTCAACGTGCCGCAACACTAGCGAATGATTATGAGTGAGTCCAGCAACTAGACGTAGAGGAAGAAGGTTAGGGGTTGATTGTTTAAAATCCCGCCCGACAGCCAACCGAGTTCGGCACCGAGTTGGGCAAGCCAGGTCTCGACACAAGACACTCACAAGGCCGGAACATGAAAAATTCGGCCTTTGGAAGAACACGCTTCAATTCGCCTAACAAATAGACAGGTCGATCTAAGCACCGAACGCCTCCTCATAGTTGGTCATGCAGAACCGGTACCGCACATCACTCTTCTTCATCCTCTGCATAACCTCCTTCAGCCCCTCCTGCGAGATGGGCTTCTCCTCGACCCACGTCTTGATCCCCCTGTCGGCGGCCAGCTGCAGCATCTCCAGCGTCTCGCGCCTGCTGCCGAGGTGCGACGTCCCGATGAAGCACCCGTTGGCCAGGAACGTCTGGTTGCGCACGACGACGCCCTCGCCCTCGGGCAGGCCGACGCTGACGAACTTGCCGTGCACGTCGAGCAGCGACAGGTAGGCGTCGAGGTCGAACCCCTCCATGCTGTTGGCGCAGTTGATGATGAGGTCGAACGTCATCTCGTGGGGCCCGTTCCAGCCCTCGTCCTGCGTCGCGATGAAGCCGTCGGCGCCCATGGCCTTGGCGTCGGCCTCCTTGGAGTGCGAGCGCGAGATGGCCCACACCTCCGCCCCGAGCGCCTTGGCGAAGAGCACGCCGAAGTGCCCGATGCCGCCGAGGCCGACGATGCCCACCTTCTTCCCCGGGCCGCAGCCGTTGCGGACGAGCGGCGAGTAGGCCGTCAGGCCGGCGCAGAGCATGGGCGCGGCGATGGTGCTGGGGAGGGCGTCGGGGATGGGGAAAACCCTTTCGTCTCTCGGTCAGCATTCGCCCGAGCTTAGACCGAGTGGGACTGAAAAAAGTCTTGGGGATTGCGGGAACTAGAACTAACCAGTGCTCGTGTGTCCGCACGTGGGATGAGTATCCACCTTGCGACACCACGCCGGAGTCGGGCCATACGGCGCCGTATGTGTCGAGCTGGTGCTTGCAGTACGTCTCGTTGTCGTTCTTGCACTGCCGGCACTCGAGGCAGGAGTAGCTCTGGGCACCGACACCGACGCGCTGACCCTCCTTGATCAGCGTCACCTTGGGTCCTACACGGATGGCCTTGCCAACGATCTCTGTCACAGCTTGTGTCAGCACCGGCACCGGTGGGCTTGGAACCGGCCGCTCTTCATAGGTGGGCTCGTACCGTGACCGACGGCGAGGGGGAAGTGCTGCTCGCCCCATCCTCCCGTGATGGTGTGGACGTCGCTGCCGCAGACACCGCAGCACTCGATCTTGACATCGACATCGTAGTCGCCAAAGGGCTTGGGCTGGAACTCGTTCTTGTGGAATTCCAGCCACGTATCGGGTCCGTCGACCTGGAAGCCGGTGAACTTCTCTGGGTAAGGCATCTTGTGGTTCGTTGTTGGAGGAGCAATGGGGGGCGAACGAAGGCAGGTGAGTTTCTTTTAACGAAGTGAAACGATACAGTCTGGGCAGACGGGAGAGAAGCACTGACGACACACGGCTTCGCTCACGGGCGGCTCATGGCCATATATACGAGGGGCACATCACGGGCGAAGACCGGACCGGGACTCACCCCGCCTTCTTTTCCTGGTCAAGACAACCCTTTCTGCTGGAGGCTAAGGGGCTTACTGGTTCATCTGCCAATGGGCTATAGAGTGGATTGGTCCCTGGAGATGATTTTATCCGGACATAAGAAAGTTGGGGGTCAAGTGGTTGAGTTTTTGCTCGGGGAGGCTTGTCATCGTGTAATCGCGTGTTATCGTCACTCTCGTCCCCAACTACCCCGCGCCGGGACTCCACTCCAACTTGGCTCTTGGTGCCCCGGGACAGGGGTAAAAGTCCGATCGGCACTGCCGATTTTCCCACAAATAGGAGGCGGCGATGCTTTTAATTGTGGAAAATACACCGTCGTGTCAACCATAGATATTTCAACTGCGCGTCGGCCTCCAGACGCCGGTGCTAGATGTGTGAGTCCCGGCCGGACTATCTACTTGGACGAAGACGTCCAAAGCGACGAGCGGCATCGACCGCTCACTCGGAGCCGTGCCTCAGCCGGCGCTTGCCGGCTGGACTCGACTCCTCGACCTAATGGCGAGCGGGCATGAGGCGTGAAAGAGATATATTGCTTACCGCTACGATCAGTTGATGACAAGCTGAAGAAGAGACGGCGTGCGTTTTGAGCCTGACCACTTCCCCGGCCTTCGGTCTTGAGTGAAGGGCCTGTTTGCCAACCCGAGACCATCAAGCGGCCATGTTACCTCACATATGCATCATCGAAACGCGTCATTTGCGCCCCAGGAGGCCTAAATAAGATGTTTGAGCCTGCTAGAACCGTCCGGTGCATGGCTGTGTAAGTCTCCGATAACCAAGCCGCCCTCCGGGCGACCCGGGACTCCAAGTGCCCGTCGAGGCAGTACATCCTCGTTGAGGCGCTCCACAGCACTCGCCCATCCATAAGAAAGAAAAGAGGAGCCCGAAAATGGAGCAAAAAGACAAAAACGTACAACATCAGGGATTCCCCGGTGGTCACCCACCCGAGTACTAGTCTGACGATTACCAGCTTATCTGTGGGAGAGCGGACGGGATCCCGAGTTCTCTGGTATCTGTGGTCGTACGTGATGGTGAGATGTCGAAGCAGAGTTTATGTTTGGAACATCTAGTGAACTGCACGAGCTGGGACGTTGACGAGGTGGAAGGTCGCAGCTTGGAGGAGTTGGGCGCCTGTGGATGGGCGAGAATGACCGTCTCATATTCATTGGTCGCAGGGTATGCTGCTTCCCGCGTTCGCCGGTCGGTAGGGCAGCGAGGCAGCAGACTAGGACCAGATGTTGGGAACGGATGTTGGCAAGAAAGTATCTTAAGTATCTTGTATGAGCGTACATCCGTCCACTCAATCGTCGGAGGGTGTCCTGTTTAACGTTACTACAGTAGTAATTGACCGGATCAAAACGAAATCTGACCACAGCTCCTTTATCGGACCGGGAACGGGTGAGGCGCACAGAGGAGGAGCTGGCCGAGGCGAGTTTGGACATCTCATGTCCTTGTCTCGAGCTGGACAACGTACAGGATCCCGCTGCATTCATTCAGCAGGACAAGACAAGCCCATCCCATGGGCAGATAAGTGAAACGCATCGAGGGCTGGGTGCAGAAACGACCACGACGCCGTCGCACGTGCAAGCCAATGTCTGTTAGGATACCACCGCCATGCTCTGATCGAATAAAATCCTAGCTCGCCTCCCATTACTGCCGAATATGTAATTATCCTTCAACGTCCCCATCAGCCATGAAACGCAGTATGTACATACCACCTCGCCAGATCTCTTTATTACCCACTATGGACAGATGCTGTCACCAGGACAGCACCTTCATCTCTCTGAGCGGCTACTCAGCCTTGACAGCTGGGCCAGAGGCAGCAGACAGGGCATCGACAATCTCACTGCCGAGCGAGTAGATCATGTAGCACGGAAAGACAAGCCACAGGCCGCTGACACGCTGTTAGCATCAACCTGCACCCCAAGCCTCGGAGAATCCAGCACTTACTTGGGAATAATCCACAGCCAAACCAGCGAGGCAAGGCTATTATGTCCAATATTGTCGAAGCCCGAGTAATACTCATTGAGCCCTGTCCCGTGTTAGCCCTGTCTGCTTCGACATATTCACTCCCCCTTCCCCTACCCCCTCCCCTCCCCTCTTCTCACTCTCCCACCATCCCCCCCCAAACCAGAAACGAGGGAGAGACAACATATACTCACAATAAAGCACCGTCTTACTAAACGTCATAACACTGGCCGCAAACCCCACCGCGACCGCCAACCCCCCTTCCCCCCCCCCCCCCC
>JANBVN010000298.1:0-21173 GCA_030052785.1 Coniochaeta hoffmannii
CTCCCCGCCCTCCCAGCAACCCTCTTCTCGCCACTCCCCCCATCCTCCTCCCGGGTGCCGGTCGAGACGGGCACCAGCGTCCCGTCCCGCACGCACTCGTTCAGCCGCTCCGTCAGCCAAACCGCCCTCTCCCCCCGCGCCAGCGCCTCGTACCGCGCCCGCTCGTTGGCCAGGCTCCTCTGCAGCTCCGCCGCCCAGTTCGCGAGCCTGATCTGCGCGAGCCGCTCCTCCCGCTGCGTGTGGTCCGCCACCCTCGCCAGCGCAAACGAGGAGCCACCTCCGAGGGAGGACGAGGTCAAGATCTGGCTCGCCAGCGGGGTGGTCCTCTGGGTAGGACTTTGGGCAAACGAGTTGGCGCCCATACTTAGGGGGGAGCTGTTTCCGAGGAGCGGGCTGCCGTACAGCTCCGGCGGTCTGGCCGCGGGCGCCGTCTCGGCCGCCTTGCGCCACTGGAGGTACTTCCTCGCGGCCGAATGGCGCAGCCAGGAGGTGCCGTCCGGGCTGAAGACCTGTTCGACGAGGGCGGCGAGGTCGGTGGGGATGAGCGGCTGGACGTACTCCGGGCTCATAAGCAGGCTGGCGTCCATGGTGTCGTGGTCGGAGCCGAGGGCGCTGGAGATGGCGTAGGGATACTGCTCGGGCGCGGTGGAGAAGCAGAAGGGCTTGATGTTGGCCTCCTGGAGCTGGAGGTCGATTTGCTGTTTGCTGGCGGCTATTTGTTCGGGGGTCAGGAGGTCCGCCTGTGCGAGGAGGAGGATGATGTTGGTTAGGGGGCTAAGTTGGCGGATGTACTCTATGTCTACGGGTCTGAGATCTGGAACGGCAAGTTAGATGATGCCTGGGAAAAGGAGCGGTATATATAAGGGTACCCACGGTTCGAGACCATGTACAGCACGGCATCGACCTGTACTCCCCCGTCACCGCCGACCAGGTTGAGTACATCTCCGTCGGGGAGACTGTTGGAGCTCATGCGGTGCAGGTGCGACTCCACGTACTGCACTACCTGGGAGATGGTCTCCATTGCCTGAGTGCAGGGCAGTTAGCACCGCGCGCAAAGAAGTGCGCCTACTAAAGACAAGAAGGTTGGGCGGACGGAATACTAACCGACTGCGCTCTAGAATATCCGGGGGAATCAACGAAGCAAATGTTCCGATCCAGCACAGCATCCTCGATACTCTTCCTCCTCTTCAGGATCCGCGAGTCATCCAGCTCGGACCACCACTCAGGGTACGGCTTCGTGCTCGCGAACACCTCCGTGATCTGGCTCGTGCTCAGATCGGATCTCGAAGATTGTCTTCGGCTCCCGCGCCGGCTGGGCGGGGAGTCCGCGTTTCGGGGTACAAGAGATACCTGCGACGGCAGGATGGGGTCGACGTGCACGATGTGGTTGCACGACTGCACGATGGCTTTGATGAGTGACGTTTTACCGACGCCCGAGTCGCCCGCTACCAGCACCTTCAGCCGGCCCATGGCCTTGCCCGTCTCGGTGAAGGGCCGCCGGCTGGGCATCTTGATGCTCGGCATGATCAGCTGGGGGGCGCTGCCGCTGTCCATCATCCCCGGCGTCCCGAGAGGTTCCCCGTCGGCGTCGGCGGCGCCGTCTACGCTGAGTACCTGGCTGTGCATCAAGTCCTCCGAGAAGGATCCGGCAAAGGAGTTTCTCCTAGACGAGCCGCTGCTAAGCGCCGACATGGCACCGCCAGGGGTGCCGAACATGAGCGGCGTCATCGGCTGGGACGGGTTGGACGCGCCGCAGGTACGGACACACGTCGGGGACTCGGGTCGCGACGCCATGCTGAGGACGTCATCGTCCTGGTGTCTGACAGCTTCAACGGGATTCTTGAGGTTGTGATGCGTGTCCCCTCCATCTTTCATGTTCATCTTATCGTTATCGGCAGCACCAGCGCCTGAAGACGCCGATAAGGCGCTGGAACTGGAGCTCGCCGCGGCGGACTCTGAGGAGTGAGTCTTTCTCGGCTCTTTCGACCGTTGCAATATAGCGGACGCATGTTCCAGCGCGACATCGACCGTAGACTCGTCGGCCAGCACGTAGGTCATCTGCTGCTGACCGCCCGAGTGCTGGTGGGTTAGGGGGAAGGCCGACGGCGAGTCGTTATCGGCTGGGCGGTGACGCGCGAAAGCGTCATCGCCTGGGAGGGGCCGCATCGTGAGAGACAGAATTGGCTAGAGGGTATTGCTACATAGGAGGGAGAATAGTATCTATTTTGGAGCATGCAATGGAGTTTTTGAAGAGTGCATCAAGCTCGAGACCTTCTACGACGCGTACTGTAGGTTCTGACAGGAGGATGCTTTGCCTGATACGTATCAGCATACGAGATGGGTGGGATGTGGGCGATAAAGGATAAGGGAGTGGAAGGTGGGTGGGGGGGAAGGTCACTTGCACTCCTCTCTACAACCCCGCGAATTGAAGGTTAGTTCCGGGCATCGGCTGACGCCAGGTTCCATAGATCTACTGTTATTGACTCTGCATCTTGTCCGGCTCATCTCCCGTTGCTTGTTTCATGTTTTCCTTAGTAATGTATCGCTTGTTGCTGTGATGGCTACCTGGTACCTAATCATAGGGTCGAGAGCAACGCTGTGGTCCGATACGGAGGGCAGTCTTGATATTGTGCTTGACGATTAGACTAAGTGCTAGCGAGACACGTCATGACACGGTCGTCCAGTCACAAACAGTCGAGACACGGAGGACAGGCATCTGAGAATCCTAGTGACGTGGAATGCTGTGTAAACCGTGAAGCGTAAGGGTCCATCCTGCATCGCCGGCACCGTGCATACCAAAAGCCGGACCACACAACGTTCAAAGACGCACGAGAGAACTACCTGTATTATTCAGCGCCTAAAATATGGTAGTTGCTCTCCCCTGTGCTAACTCCTGTACCCAATGCAAGTAACGGTCCATCATTCTTCTCCCTGGCAGAAGTGCCATGGGCCAGCTTTGATCGAGACGTCGGTGGAAAGCTATTTGCCCCAGCTCCGCGCCCCTTGCGCTCCAGTGCTGTCTTCACACATCTCAGCCATTTCTGCTGCTGCTTGCTTTTCTAGGCAGTTACTCTGCTTAATCCCAGATAGCACGGCGAGCAAGTCCCTTGATCCGGATCCCCCTCTCCCCCCATGCACAGAATCCCCCCGGGCCAAGCGCCTCCTAATCATCCCGAAACCGCGCACTCTCCCTCTCCGCCTCCAACCTCCTCATCCTCTCCTCCTCCTCGTCGACATTGACCACCTCCCCCCTCCTGCCCTTGCGCCTGTGGCTGCTCCGCCTCTCCCCGCCGTCAGCCGCCCCGCCGCCCTCCTCGCCCCTGCCGCGCTTCGCCCCGGCGAGGTTGTTTATCCCCTTGGCGGCCATCAGCCGCGCCTCCTTGAGCAGCCGCGCGCGGTTGGCCGCCTCGCGCTCCGCAGCGTGCGGGTCCTGCTGCTGCTGCTGGCTGCCTGCGACCGTGGCGGCCGACGAGCGCCGGCGCTGCTGCCTCTCCGCTTCCTGGGCGGACGAGGAGCCGCGGCCCTTGATCTCCAGGCCCGCGCCGCGGGGTCCGCTGGGCGGGTTGAATGCCTCTTCCGCCTCGGCTGGGTTGCTGGCTGGTTCGGCCGACGTCCGCTTGCTGCCGCGGTGGCGGTGTTCCCGGTCACGGTCGCGGTCCCTGTCGCGCCGGCGCTCTTTCCTGTCGCGGTCTTTCTCCTTGTCGCCGTCTCGGTCGCGGTGGTGCCGGTAGTCGCGATCCTTGTCCCTGTCGCGGCGGTCGTAGTCCCGATCGCGATGCGAGCGGTGTTTCCTATCTCTGTCTCTCTCTCGCTCACGGTCACGATCGTAGTCCTTGTCGCGACTACTCCGCTTCTCGCCGTCGCGATCCTTGCGGCTGCTGCGGTGGTGGCTCGACCTCTTCGCGTCCTCGGGCGAGACGGACCGCGACCGATCGACTTCGTCCCCTCCGTCCTTATTGGACTGGACGGTAGTCGCTTCGACTACGTCATCGTCGTGCCGGCGCGACGATCCCTTGTGGCGATGTCGCCTGCTCCGCGAGTCGTCCTCGTCGCGCCCGTCGTCCCGGACCGTGGCCGGCTGTGAGCGGTCGCGGTCTTCTCTCCGATGTCTGCGTGATTCTCTGCGGTCACGGCTCCGGCTCCTGCTAGGAGATCGCGAGCGCGCCCTGTCGCGGTCGTCGTAGTCCCCGTCACGGTCCTGCCTGCTGCGGTCGCGCCGGTGCCGACGGTGGGAGTCGTCTCTCCTATCGGAATGGTCCCTTTCCCCGTCTGGTGAGTTACTCCGCGACCGGCCATTGGCCATTGCTATGTTGGGGTGGTCGCCGTTGTAGTTCTGATTCTGGTTCCGTGCCACATTATCATCCTGGACCAGTCCGCGCGCCTGCAGCGTTAGGTAACTCAAGTTGGGGAGCCCTCGCAGGAGCGCCTTAGGCCCTTTGGGTGCATTTAGTGGCACGTCCGGGGTTGGGGTGGATGCAGGCTGGATCGAACCGGAGCGGCTCCCCGGAGGTTGAGAGAAGCCGCGATTGCTACCGGGTCCCCCGCTCGCTGGACCTATACCGTTCGGGTACGGTCCATACGAAGGAGTGCCGTTGCCGTCTGGCGCGTGATCGCCGCCAGGCTGTGGTGCAGTGTACGAGGGGTCATCTTGAGCGGCCTGTGCATCACTGCCCTCCGCCTGGTCTGCCTTGGACGGATGTGTCTGCTCCGTGCCGTCGCCTTCTCCACATGGTGCAGCCTCGTCAGGCCGGATCTCTCTACCAAACTCGTCAACAGCCGGTGCTCCGTTCTTCACTTCATCTGTGCCGTCTCCGCCTTGAGGCCCTCCGGCTCCGTTGTTGTAGGACTGGTCAATTTGGCCCTGCTGGTAGTTCTGTCCCATGTAGTTCTGCTGCTCCTGGAAGTTCCCCTGGCCGCCGTAGCCATTCTGGTTCTGGTAGTAGCCGCCGCCACCGCGAGCATTGTAGCCGTACCCGTAGCCGTAGCCGCGGCCGCGACCTCTACCGCGGAAGCCACCAGCCCCGTACTGGTTCTGGCGATAGTTATTGAACTGGTTCGTATGGCCATAATTACCTTGATTGTATCCTGTGTTTTGGAAGCCAGAGTTAAAGGAGCCATAATCACCACCATTGCCCATGCCAGAAGCATTTGGATGATTGAAATTATCTTGGCCGACATTCCATGATTGCTGCTGACCGTTGTTCCAGTCATTATTGGGCCCGCCCGCTGCTCCGAAGCCTCCCATTCCCATCATGCCGCTCATAGCGCCCATGCCTTGAGGTCCGAAACCACCGTTCATGTACATGTTCTGCATCGCCATGGGGTCCATGCCCATGCCGGCCATACCTGCATTACATAACAGCTGTTAGCGAGTCTGGTCCCGTTGCACCGTTACGGTGGCACGCGGCAGGGTTGCGGAGCGGTGGAACGTACCCATCATTGGGAAGCCGCCGAAGGCACCGGCGGGCATGCCGTTCTGCATCGCCATCATCATCTGCATTTGGTCCATGTTCCCGGCGGCACCGAAGTTCATGTTTGGGAAGGCCCCGTTCATAGCATTGAAACCAGGTCCGGCATTGCTAACGGTCTGATCCTGCTGATCCTCGCCCGCTTGGCTCCTCACGACAACCTCTGTGCTCTCTTCCCTCTTCTCAGCATCTGCGGACTCGGCTCCCTCCTCTTTCACAGGTTGCTGCGCATCTCCAGCTTCGGCAGCGTCCTCCTTAGGGGCGTGATCCTGCTAGGGTGTCGTTAGTATGGGATGACAGGCCAGATGCTAGACGAGTGACATACCGTCTCGGCAGAAGCAGCTGGCTCCGCACCGGAATCAAGCTGCTGATTGCCCTGCTCTTCGGTGGAAGGAAGTGCTATATCGGCCTGTTCGGTTCTACTGGTATGCCCCTCATGCTGTTCTGCTGAGGTCGCAGCTGCACCAGCACTCGGTGTAGAGATCTCCGGCGTCGGGAGCTGGGGTGTGGCGGTTGGTTCGACCGGCGTCGCGGGCGTGACGTCCTTGGGTCGGCTGGCTTCGCGCTTCTTCTCTTCGGTCCGTAGGAAGACGCGAACTGTAGTCCGGAGAGATTTGTGCGGTGTGCAGTCTTCGCCCGACAGCGGCGAGTGCTCGCAGATGGGGCACGAGGAGGGAAGCTTGGAGTGGCCTAAGCAATCAGTTAGCGAGGTCGCCGAATCTCGAATGGAGGAAAGGGCAGACGCACAAGCCTCGCATATCGCCTGTTCGCAGCAAGGCAATCTGAAGGCGTTGACTGCTAGTTTGCCGCAGATGGCGCATCGCAGTTTCGCAGGGATGTCATCCGTCGAGAGGGAGCTTGTTGCTCGGTCAGCTTCGCAACGCCGATGAAAGACCAAGGACATCGCGACGTACCTCATAATGTCGGCCTGAGCCGGCGTGATAACCATAGGCGCAGCCATGATGAGCTGGTGTAGTCGAGAAAGATACGCGAACGTTGCGCGGAAACCGGGAGCCTACCAAGGGCGACTGACGAGGTTTGATGAGGAAGTGACCATCATCGGACTGGCGAGCAGACCAGGTGTTCTAATAAAACTGGACTCAATGTTTCACTTTGCGCTTCCGAACAATACCACGGTGACGACTATTGACAGCCGTAGAAGATCGTTGCGACAGGTGCTTTTGGAGTGAAGGGCCGTCGCGCTGACGAAAAATTGAGAGTTGTTTCTGGCTCGATTGAGGCGACGGAAGGCTGAGCGCACGTGCCATTTATCAAGTCAATGTGCCCCACCTCATACCTCACGCGGAGTTGAGATCCGAGGCGTGGGGACTGTTCCAGCTCATCAGATGAAAGATGAAAAAGACCTACTAGGCGTCAAGATGAACTTACAATGAACTGTGAGAAACCTGAACCGTTTTAAAAGACGATTTGCTTATTATAGTAAGGGGTGCAAATACCTCGCACGAGGAGAAAAAAGCGGCAAGCAACGCAAACATGTACTCCCCAAAGACAGCGTAGACAGCGTGACCTCCCACTTCCCTTACTAGACGAGAGAAGAAAATGCAGATTACTGGCGACGCTCAGTCAGTCACCTCCAAGTGTCCCTCCTGCCGCTGCAACACACAAGTCTCCTATCCCTCCGCAACCTCAGCACGCACATCCCTCCTTCGACTCGGGATTCCGCGGTCCACCAAGCTGGACTCTTTGCTCCTCCGCTCCACGGCCAGCAGCACTAGCAGCCCCCGGTCCACGCGCGCTCTTGAGCGACGTCTCGGGGATCGCATTGGCAATAGCAGTAAACACCTCGGTAACATTGACGCCCGTCTTCGCGCTCGTCTCGAAGAACAGCAGGCTCTCCTCCTCGGCATACGTCTTGGCCTCCTCGGTCGACACCTTCCTCGCATCGTCGGACTCGCCGGATCCCGCCTCGTCGTCGCCACCAGCAGCGTCGCCGCCCGCGGAGGACTCGTTGGTGAGATCCAGCTTGTTGCCCACCAGCGCGATGACGATGCCCGGGGAGGCCTGCCGCTGCAGCTCAGCCACCCAGTGCTTCGCTTTGATCAGAGAGGTTGGTTTTGTGAGGTCGTAGACGACGAGGGCCGCCTGTGCGTTGCGGTAGTACATGGGCGCCAGGGAGGCGAAGCGCTCTTGGCCCGCCGTGTCCCAGATCTCGAACTTGATGGTCCGTGTTGGCAGCTGGCATTTCTGTGTGAGGAAGGCGGCTGTTTTTGAATGCGGAGAATTAGTCTCATGCTGTTGTCGTTGTCAGGTGTCGTGGAGGGGGGGGGAAGCCTACCTCCTATCGTTGGCTCCTTGTTTTCTTGGAAGTCGTTGTTCACAAACCGGAGGACGAGCGATGACTAGGACTTGGGTTAGCCACCAAACCCGTCGCCGTTCTATAGCAAAAAAGCGAAGAATTTCATACCTTTCCGACGGCAGCTTCACCCAGCAGCACCAGCTTGACGCTGCTGCTTGGCTTGGGAGCACTCGCATCAGCCATTGTGCACGACGGTTCGGTATCGTTTGGAGTGTTGAGATGAAGTAGTCCGACGCCCGATCAAGCTGGGATGTTAAGGAGTCTTATAAGGACTTGGACAGCTGTTGCGAGTTACCAAATGCTGTTGCCTCTGCCGCGAAGAAGAGACGGTGACGTGATAACTAACAAGGCAGCTAAGATAAAGTCCTGGCCAAACTGCATGCGACGACGGCGATGATCAAGGCACATCTAAGACATGGCGCCATACCTAAAGCGAGTTAGCTTCAATGGAACATGTGCCACCTTCCTGCACGGGCCATGTCTGCCGGGTCCACCAGAATCAAAAGAAGGGCCCCGCTAAAAAGTTCCATTCTCCAGGGACCAGAAAACTTGGGAGGCCGTTTCCAAACACTCGCAGACTCTGCTTTCTGAGAGTCGCATATTCTGTCGTATTTGGAGCCAAAATGCCTCGGAAATCCGCCGCTAAAAAGGCCACGTCCACCGGCGCCAACAGCGTCGCAGTGAAGCCCAGGAAGCTGTTCGACGACAGCGACAACAGCGGCAGCAGCAGCGAAGACGACCAGGACGACGGCGGCGCAGCCCTCACCGGCGGCGGGCTGAAGGTCAACGAGGAGTACGCCAAGCGGTTCGAGCACAACAAGAAGCGCGAGGAGCTGCACAGACTGCAGGAGAAGTATGGCAAGGGCAAAAACGCCGACGCCTCCGACTCGGAGTCCAGCTCCGACGACGAGACGGAAGATGAGGCCGGGTTCCTGATCACCGAGGACCTCGACAACGAGATCTCCGCCACGCTGCAGGCGATCAAGAATAAGGACCCGCGGATCTACGACAAGAACGCCACGTTCTACAAGCCCATCGACGCCGAGGCCGAGGCAGCGTCGAAGGAAAGAAAGGAGAAGCCGATGACTATTCGCGACTACCACCGGGAGCGATACCTGGCCGGCGACGTGGGCGCCGATGATGACACCTCTGCCGCGGCACCCAAGACCTATGTGCAAGAGCAAGACGAGCTCAAAAAGTCCATCGTCAACGACTTCCACGCCGCCGCGGCAGCAGACGACTCGGAGGAATGGAGCGACGACGACGCATTCATCAAGCCCAAGGCGAAGCCGCAGGAGCAGCCTACAGAAGATGGAATGCATCCCTCGCGGTCGGCTGCGATGAAGCTCACAGAGGTGGACATCGTCAACGCCGACAAGGACCCGGAGGGCTTCCTGGACAAGTTCATGAAGGCCAAGGCCTGGGCCCCTAAGGACGGCCCCAACTGGCAGGCGTTCGAGTCGGACGAGGGCGAGGATGACGACGACATTGCCGAGCAGTTCGAGCACGCCTACAACATGCGCTTCGAAGACCCCGATAAAGCGAACGAGGTTCTCAAGTCGTACTCTCGTTCGCTGGTCGCGGCAAAGTCGGTGCGGAAGGAGGAGCTTAAGGGCAGGAAGAAGCTGAGACAGCTGGAGAAGGAGAAGAAGGAGGCCGAGAAGGCTCAGAGGGAGGAAGAGCGCCGCCGACTCCGCCGACTCAAGATCGAGGAGGCGGAAGAGAAGCTGGCCAAGATCAAGAAGGCTGCCGGCATGAAGAGCAAGGCCCTCTCGGAGGAGGAGCTGGTCAAGCTTCTCGACGACGCCTGGGACGACGACAGGTGGGAGGAGGAGATGAAGCGGAGGTTTGGCGACGACTACTACGCCGAAGTGGACGACGGTATGGACGGCGAGGAGAGCGAAGCCGAGGAGGACGCCAGCGGCAACAAGAAGAGGAAGCCCAAGAAGCCAAAGTGGGACGACGACATCGACATCAAAGACATCATCCCCGACTTTGAGGAAGAAGAAGTCCCCAAAGTCAGCCTGTCAGACCTCGACGACGAACCCACACCAGCAGCAGCAACCAACGGAGAAGGTGACCACGACTCAGAAGAAGAAGAAGAAGAAGAAGACGACCGCCCCGCCAAAAAGCGCAAGACAACCAAAGACATCAAGAAGGAGCGCGCAGAAGCCAAGCGCTCGGCCCGCCGCGAGCTGGCCGCCATCGAGGCCCTGGTCGACACCAAGATGGAGCTCGAGCAGCCGCGCGCGCTCGCGCCCGGGTCGGCCGGCTTCCGGTACCGCGAGACGTCGCCCATCAGCTTCGGCATGACCGCGCGGGACATCCTGCTGGCGCCCTCGGACGCGGCGCTCAACGAGTTCGCGGGCCTCAAGAAGCTGGCCAGCTTCCGGGACCCGGAGAAGAAGAAGAAGGACAAGAAGAGGCTGGGTAAGAAGGCGAGGCTGAGGCAGTGGCGCAAGGAGACTTTCGGCCCCGAGTTCGAGCGGACGGGCCCGACTTTTGGGTTCGCTGCTGCTGGGGAGGAGACGGCGGAGGGACAGCCCGCTGCTGAGAAGGGCGGCAGGGAGGAGGTCAATGGAGGTGGCGATGCGGTTGATGGGATTGTGGATGGCGAGAGGAAGAAGAAGCGGAAGAGGTCTAAGGGGAAGAAGGCCGCGAAGGCGTGAAGACGTTGGGGTGCGTCTTCTCTGTTCTCACAATACGCAGGCATTGAAGATCGTTCATACCAGGCATAAAATTATCAGGAGTTAGGGATCGCATTGCATCAGTATCGTTCTGTCGAGACTTCTAATCTATTAACTCCAACCTCCTCCCGCTGCCGCTTCTCCTTTCGTCAGGGACAGCAGCATTCCCAGCACGCCAGACAAGTGCAAGCCGCGCATAGCCCACAGCAGAGCTCCTCCAATAGGCCTTGTCAGTCTCTTTCTTTCGAAAGTCGTCTTCCATAAACGGCACAGGGGTTAAGCAAAACAAACAAACTTACATCCTCCATATCACCGCCACGTAGATTAGTCTGCGCCGTCATGGGCTGTTGCCGCTCCTGCCAAATAACTGCTATTAAAAGGAATCCTGCTTAGCCATTCAGAAAAGCAGACCTCCGGCTTACCGGTTGTTTTTGTTCCAGCCCGCTCGCGTCCCGCCGGCCCCAGCACCGCACGGCGGCCGGAGGTGGTTGTCTCGGGGGTCCGAGTTCGATGGTTTCAAGTTTCAATGAGTCGTCCTCCATGTAATAGTAGAGAGAGATGGTGTATCATACCGAATTGCAAGGACGAGAAAAGACCGGGTAGGACCCGTCTTTATGCCCAAATCAGTGTCGCTATTTTGTAATCTGGACGGAGAACGAAATGCGTGATGTTGGAGTGTTGGGGGATCATGTGATGGACGGGGTGGAACGTTCTACTGCTACGAGGCTTTCTGACTACGAGGCACCTGACTGAGCATTAAGCGGGCTATTGACTTTAGTGCGCTAGGACATGCGTGACACATGTATGTTCTTGGGCGCAATCGGGGGTCTGGAAGTATTGAAAAATATTTGGTGAGGTGATATATATCTTGTGGCTTGCTCAAACCACAATGTACTCAGAATTTGTTCGCCGTACAGACCTTGGATATATTCGACACTCAGCAGTCGGTATAACCCCTATCCAATGGATCCACTACTGTCTCGAGCTGTCAAGTCCTGATTTGTTTGTTCATTGTTTGCCGCTCATCGAAGTAGAGTATGGTATCTCGCCGGACCAGACATGGAACCCGCTGAACGCACAATTGCACCGCCGACATGCTCGCTCAAACCGCACAAGTTAAAGTATCAATCCCGCTCAAGTTCCGAGCCTCGCTGTAGCGCTCAAAGTGATAAGCTCTGCGCCCAATCAGGAACCGCCCTTTCCCTTCACAGCGGTATCTGTGTCGGGACGCACGCTGTCTGTGACTTGAACCGCGCTCCGTACCCGGGACTTCGTGTAACTCCCGCTACCCTGCCGTTCAAACTCCTCATGCCGAATTGCCCTGCCGAACCAAAGATTCTTCCTCAACCCGTCCGGACACTTGTTGCTCGGTTCTCGGCAAACACCAGCTTAACGTAGATGTTGACTCCGTAGATCGTATCCATATCCTCGCTGATATAACAGCCATAATCCCGAAGCGCATAACGTATATATACCGCAGTGATCTGTCCGTGGCTTCTTCCGTGATCATCACATCAAGTCTATGTCAACTCAAAGTCAGGGTCTTTTCTCTCTCTCTCTCTCTCTCTCAAGATATTAAGTCATCTCCCGCCGTGCATCCCCCCCAACCCGCTGGGAGTAGCCATACCTCCGTTGCCAAACATGCTCGCGAACCCGTCGAGACTGCCCACGCCCCCGACGTTCAGGTCGCCGATCTCGGGCGGCTCCATGTTGAACGGCATGAACCACGCGGAACTAGCGTCGTGGCCGAATGCCGCCTGAAGAGCCGCGTCGGCGCTCGCGTGCGGGTTGGTGTTGTTATTGTTGTTGGCGGCCGTCGACTGTCGACGGGCCGAGTCGCCTCGGCTGCTCTCCCCGCCGCCGCCGCCGTCTTGGTGGGTGCCCCAGCCGGCCAGGGAGCCGATCGAGGGGTCCATGCTGTTGCCGTAGGCGCCGAAGACGAGCTGCCGGTCGAGCTGCGAGAGGCCGCGGCTGTGCGGGTGGGCGGAGAGGGGCATGGAGAAGGGGTCGGGCGGGAAGAAGGAGGCGGCGCTGTGCGGGTGGTGCGGGTGGTGGTGGCTCGAGAAGGTCACGGGGCTGATGGGGGACAGTGCGTGGTAGGCGTTGCCGTTGGCTGCTTGGGAACCGGTTAGCATCTCAAGACGTGTTGGGGTGCTGGTATTCCCACCTAGCGCTGCTGCTCGGTTGCCGGTGCCCGAGAAGGTGCGGTGGTGATGTGCGCGGGCCTGCAGCTGTTCTGCGACGGCTGCCGCGGCCGCGTGGTGGTGCGAGAACTCCGTCTGCAGAGGTTCCAGGCTGTGGATGTCCGGGCGTGAAGATAGGTTGCTTCCCTTCCTGGTCATTGCCTTGCGTTTCGGTTGTTGCTGTCCTGGCTTGCCCATGCCGTTCACAAGCCCTTCTTGGCTCTGCGGAGACAGCGTAGTGAAATATTCCTCGACCGTATGCAGCTCCGGCTTCTGCTCCAGGACAGCGTCGTCTCCCTTCTCCTTCTTTCTGTACGAAGCAGGGTCCATGTAGTCGTGCTGCGACACGCCGTGAGGGTACCTGTCGAACCAGTCGCCGTACTGGAAGATCGGGGATGCCGAGTTCTCGTTAGCCGGAGTCCCTTGCCGGTGGGCGTCAGCACAGGTCCGGTATTGCTCTCGCAGATTCTCCGCCATCCAGTGGAACATGCCCCAGTACCGCTTCATCTTGGACAGAAACTTAACATTGATAGCCAGGTTACGCTTCGACGTGGCTTCCATGGCCGCGTTCCCCGAGAAGATGCCAAAGATGTGGACCGTGCTAGACAGGAAGGCGCAGTAGCCGGTGAACGGCGCCGTGATGAAGTGATTTTCGGCGTCTTTGAGGAGCTCAGAGATGCGGTTAGCAGCTTGGAATGCCCTTGCGCCGGCCTTGGTCACAAAGGCCTTGGGCACGTCGTGCAGCGAGCTTCCCTTGGGCGACGAGACGGCGAACCGGTTCATGAAGAGGATGTTTTGTTGGAGGGAGATGTGGAGGAAGAGGAACTGGTTCGCCATGTTTTCCGTTTCGTGCAGGTGAAGGTTTTCCGGTGTGTAGGCGAGGGACTCTGGTAGGTTGGCAAGGACGTCCTCGGTCTGTTTGATGAGTTTCGTATATTCCGACTCCGGACTCCACATAGGATGGGGATCCAGTTCCTTTCCGCCCTGGTTAAGGTAGCTGATGACACGGCCCCAGACCGCGATGGACTTGATCATGTACGCCGCGACGCCCATGTTTTGCTTAGCATCGGCGACCTGCCCGTCCTCGGCCGAAACGAGGTCTAGCACCTCGCCGGTGAGGGTTTCAGTCGGCCCAGGCATGTCGAGTTGAAAGTTCTTCTCCTTGATCGGTAGTGGGATCTTGAGGGTCTCCTCCCTGATGAAGGTCGGTCGGTCTGTGCCGGACGAGTTGAACCTGTCCATCAAAAAGCACGCCCACATCGTCCTCCGGCGGATCTCCCGGTCGACAAAACTGAGTTGCGCCCTGCCACCCATTCGCAGGGGGTCGTAGTCTAGGTCTTTGTGCAGTTGGAGGGCAAACGCCATCCGGATCGCCTGCCCTCCGAGCGACCAACTTCGGCCACCGTGACATGTTCCGAACTCATGGAGGCCTAGGATGAGTAGACACGTAAGGATGGTGATATTCGGCCACTCGTATCTTTTTGTGATGATATCACGAGCGGCTGCAGCCCATTCCTCTCCTCGAAGGAAGTTGGGCTGTGAGTTGAGCTTGGGGTGGTTGGAGAAGCGGGCAGAGACTGCACACACCGACAGAACCAGAACAGGAGGTAAGGCGCCAGCTCTAAGAATCCAAAAATTCAGCAGAGTTCTGGAGGTTGGGACGCAAAGTATACAGCTGCGTGCATAACATACCTTAGTTTCCTTATATAGCTTGGCTTGTGGAGGACATGATATGCCTGGCCGTACAGATTCTCAAAGAAGACCTCAGCAAGATGCTCCTGGATTTCTTTCGAGGGCAAAGCATCACCGCCTTCCAACAACAGCTTGCTCTCTTCGGCTTCCTGGACTAATAGCGTTGAAGGTTTATGCGGCCCATCCAATTTAGACTTCGACGGGGTGCGTGCCCAGTGGTCCAGGTCCGGCCCGAAGGCCTCCTCTGCTGCACGTTTCTTGGCCGACGTCTTCCCTGCCGTTAGTGTTCCTGGAATGGCAGGCTTGACGACAGCTCTTGTGACATTTGCCGTGACTGCTTCCTGTTCTGATTTCGGGATGATTTTGATGATGCGCTCCTCCATTCGCTTCAGGCGTTTGTCCAGCATCGCCATATAGTCCGTCCTGGGCGCAGCCTTGCGCGCGGTAACCTTGTACACGCACGGGATACGCGATCGAAGGCAATGCTTGCATGCTGGCTTCTCTCCTGAACAACGGATCTTCTTCCTCCGGCAGGCGATACAAGCCAGCGGGAGCCTCTTCCGTTCCTTTCCTGCCTTGGTTTTCAGCTCGCTCCACGCTGGCGTCGCATCCGTCTTTTCCCCTTTGGTTTTCCCGCCTAGATCGGTCCCGTCTCCAGGTCCAGTGTTGGTCAAGCCGAACTCGTCTGACATGGCTTCTTCGAGTAGATTTGCACCATGGTGATTGCTGTCCGGGCTGCCGTCGTCCGACTCGTCCATGCTGTCCTGCCTCTGGTTGGGGCGGCGCCCGTATTGTGAGGTGTGTACGGTTATAGAGGTCACTGAGGCCTGGCGGTCGGGTATCGAGGTTATCGAGGGCGGTTGTGAGCTGGCGAAGACGTCGGCAGCGTGCTGGTGGTCGAAATTGGCCATGGGATCGTCCTCTTGCAGATCTTGGTAGGGGAAGTGGAAGTCGCCAAAGTGTGATGCGTCCAGGAGGCTGTTTGCGGCGGCAATGCTGTTGAGCGCGTCGTCGGAAACATCGTGGATGGCCGGCGACTGTGAAGGTTCTGTTGCTGCGCCCGCGTGCGTGAAGTCCAGGTCGAGCCCAGGAAATTGCTTCGGCTCGGCCGGTGACTCGGCGGAGGGAGACATGGCTTTGAAGGGGGCAAGCAAGGCCGCGCGCCTTGGGAAAAGGCAAGCTCGGCGAAAGCGATGGCGCAGACGGCGACGATATGTGCCTGAAGTTATCGCTTTGCTCACCGAGACTGGGACAATACGAAATCCCCACCAGAGGCAGAGACGGGCCTCAAATCCTCACCGCGAGCAAATTGGGGAAGAGAATTGCAAGGGGTAAGGGCCAGCTTCGTGTAAGAGAGAAATCTCATCCTCCAGCACCCACTCTTGCTCGCGCCCTTCCTTGCCGTCGTCGGTCGGTTGAGGTTCAGAGCCAGGAGAATGTTGAGAAAGAGCACAACGTATTCCAATATGCGCGGTTTGTCCTTTGGATCGCTGGTAGGCTGGGTCCCCCTCTTGAGAACAGAAACGGGACAGATGTGAGTGGATAACAGGATGGGGGAGAGGAGACCGATGTGGAGGAACGTGAGGCGGAGGCGAGCTAGGACCACATTGGCAAGCTAGCTGTTGATGAAGCCTGGACTAGCAAATCAAGTGGAATTGCTGGAATCTGGAGAAACGAGACTAATGATTCCGACAATGCTGGTCCATAGCGTTGTCGGCGACCCAATATGTGGGGTAAATCACAACCTCGGGGTTCTCCTGGGAAGGCAAGGCAACAAGTAACTTCGCAGGGCCACCTGAAAGGGGGAGATGCGGGATGATGAGTTGAGTCCGGGGATGCGAGGGGTCAAAGGATGAATGAAGGCTGGTCGCCTCAGACGGTGCCCGGAGCGGATGATTCAAGTGTGTGTCTTAACACTCACCATATCAAGGATATCAACTGAGGGATATTGACACTAGACTCACAATCCAACAGGCGACAAGACAGGAGGCATGAGATGAGAGTAGGGTAGATGACAGCGGAGCAGCGCAGTGACGGAACAATGCAAGGCCAATATAACCAGGCCACAGCAGCGATCAGGAAGATCTGGGAGACTGGGGGGAGATCAAAAGACTTGTAGCTTAAATTCATGGACGGAGCAAATAGATTGTCGACGGGCACCATCCATCCATCTTCGGACTTAATGACGCTCAAGTATTGAAGTCTACCTTAGGAGCGACCCCTTGTATTCCGTATGTAGAAGGGCATCTATCACTGTCGCAGTGTGCAGCCGGCTACTGCACTTCAACAGACCACTCCTCAGTTCTTACTCTCCTTCTTCTTACCGCGGGATCGGTGTAAGTCGGCGCGGTCGTTGCCATACCGACTCGGGTATCTCGACAGAAACGAGTAATCCCATTTTGCCTACCTTCAACATCCTTGTATCATGTCACTCACCCGCAAAATTGCGTGTCACAGTCCACCTGACCGGAGAAGCGAACGAGACTCGCAGCTTCTGACGTGCATGGGCTTGGAGATATCCACGACTCGTCTCGTAAACCCACGCGCGATATCTGAGGACTGACGCGGGGTTGGTGGTCGAGCCCGACGAATGGGAAAAAAGATGAACGAGAGAAACGGCGGAGGTGGTGGCGCCCAGCTGTGGAGTTCGTAGATGTGGAGGTTGTGGAGTTTATGGAGTAAGTGGATCCGCGCTCATGACCATGTCATGGATGTTTAGAACTTTGTGACCTCCCATTGGTCACACGCAAGCGAAAATGGATCCCACTGTTTTCTCCACTCTTTCTCGACTGGAACTTTGGAAGGTACCTTTGGCCCCGCACTGACTTCCACTGCCATGTCATTGGCTTATTAGCTTGCCCGCATAGAAGCACTCAAACCTGGCTAGCTGGGGCAGGGGTTCAAGGCAAATTCCGAGAATCCGCCGGGTGCAGATATAGGTACGTACTTGCCTTGAGAAATGCTGCACAGTGGATGAATGATAATGCTCAATCAGTGAGAATATATGCCAGTTGACTCAGGTACCCGTCGAGCGGAACCATAACCTTCTCGCCAGGTCAAGATCACAGCGAAGCGTACAGCATCTCCCATGCGGCGCTGCTGGCCGGCTGGCGGCTCCTTCACGCATATGCCTGCTGGCTTCCGGTGAGCTGCAAGCTGCAAGATTGGAGGTTCCCCTGCCGGCCCCAAGCCGCCGTGCGAGATTGATGGTGAACGGCTACCTGCTCCCATGCCGCTGCTGTGAAACTCAAGCAAACCGACGACACTCTGCTGACCCTGTGTTTGAGAAAGAAACATTTCGACTCGCCTTGGCATCGACGTCTCACCGTCCAGTCGAGCGGATCATATTCGGTATCTCCAAGACATGCGAGTAGAGCAATCCCATCGACTAGGCTGTGGTGGTTGTTCGGTTCCGTACTCGGGAGTAACCGAGAGCCTCTTCCGCGCTTGGTGCTGATCTGACTCCAGTGGCTCAAAAGGGTCTTTGCAAGCAGCTCGCAGCCAAGTCAGCTCTTGATTCAGCTGGTTTGATCACGAAGGTCCTCCTGCCACTACAGTCGGGCGTGTGCATATCTCATGGCCAGAGGGCTTCAATTCTGGGGTCCGAACACTAAGCCTGCAGACGCCGCGAAGTGGAGAGATCCTTCCCCAGATTCGAGATGCGTGGTTGACGTTATCCCGAGTTTGTTGCCCGGCGCCATCAGCGATAATGTGTCGGGTGTTCCTAATTATGCGACTCTGTGCTACAGGTAGATGAGCGTTCATTTGCTCTACCTCATCTTTGGCAAGCTGGAACACGGATGCCACTTGGTTCGACTCCAGTTCCTGGTGAGAGCAGAATCGGATCCTTTACTCCTCCCTGGCTGGCCAGTCTCGTCTGTATCACGATGCAATCAACTTTACCACGACCATTCAATAGCTCCGCGACGAAGCGGAGTGCAGCGATCTGTACGGCTTCCTTTCTTGAGCACCAGCAACATCTGCAGGACGTATGTCCTTGCAGGTGCTCATCTTCGAGGACACCGTTACGCGGTTAGCAAGCACACGTCCTCGGAAACGGGTCTGACAGAAATGTGAGTCCACCAGCGTTCATGACAGCCTACCCTGTTGTTTCAATGTCATTGTGCATGTACATACGCCACGAGGAGACCTGGAAGGTCAGCCTCGCCTTCTCTTAACGCCGTCCCTATTCTGGAATATAACTCGACTGTGTCCCTTCATTTACAATTCATCGGCCGCTTATTGAACTGTTACATCCGAGACGCCCGCCCTACGAACTTATACAAGGCTCGAGGTCCTGGTCTCACGGCTTGGACATTCCATCAAATGCAATTCCTCGCCCTTCTGAAAGGATGTGGTTGACCATGAGAGGATCCTGTTATGTGCTTCGGAGGGTTTGTTGACAGCCCCGTTCTGTGCCCAGCTCCCCTGATTCCCACTGCTAGAACTAGACTCTTAAGCCAAGTATAGCTGCGGCCCGAGCTTGTTGGTCGCATGAACTGAAATGGAGATCCTTACCCGGCCAATAACCGCGTTCAGGGAAGGGAAGGACAGGTCCGACCTAGACTCCCCTCAGCTCCCTCGAATATCATCACGTTCACGGCGCGTCGACTTGCGCCTCGTTACGCACTACGATAGTCATAGAATCATTGAAGTCAACGATTCCAATGTCACGACGCCTGTGTTACCTCGCGAGGTATGAGTCGGTTTCGAGCCTTGGTACAAACGCAGGCGAGCTGCGTGAACCTTCTGTATCACAACGTGTATGTCGTTACAGCAAACCAGTGCAGACGAGTGCGCTTGCGAGATTTACTCGATTTGACATTTACTCAGAGGCATCAGACGAAATGAGCAATGCACAAACTGAATCCGGTACTCGGAGGTTGCAACATCGCCAGATATCGAAGCTTGGACGCTGTGCTTCTTCCTTCCATATGGGACTTCTTCGGGCTAAATCGAACAGGCTGATACACAAAGTCTAACAAAGGACCAATTGCACAGCACTTCCAGGATCCCTTCAGTGCGGAGGCGGGATCTGTAACCCTACCTTCGCGCCTTGCACCCTGCCGTCTTGGTAGCGAATAGGGTATTTAGGATGCTATGTCGGCCGGGATGACGAACCCGCCTTCTGTTCCTTGATCTCTCCGTCTCGACACCCTTCATCAATCTATTGCACGGGGTAGGTAACTATCACAGTACATGACTGCATTGCGATTCACCTGAGGTTGGCTGGCGGCCGTCCGTCTGCAGTCGCGTGCTGGCTGCATTGCAGGACGTTGTGACGCATGGCTATCATTCTCTCGTCCTTCTTCTTTCGGACACACATGGCCGGTATTTCCCCGGATTCTTCCCTGCATCGAACAAATTGGACTCCTTGCGAGCCGCCATGGCGTTTCGTTTCAACTTCGGAAGGAGGCACGGCTCGACCACGATCATCCTTGGAGATCAACCGGGGTCCGTCCACGGCCATCGTCGGGCTGACAGCTCTCCACCACTTACTAGACCAGCAGTTATCCTCGACGCGCGACTCGCTTCCGTTGGCCGCCGTCTTTGAACCTCCCCATACGGACATATGCCCCTGCCTAAACCTGATAATGCGTCCCGTGGCACGGTACACCAATCTGAAACGGGCCATGTTGACGACCGCGCGGACCATTTTGGGTCAGCATCCCTCAAGCGACGGTACAGCATTGCAGAGCCTCGCGCCTCGTACCACGTCTTCGTCCAGCGAGGCTCACTGTACTATGAGCCGGCCATTCCAAATCGGCTGTGTCATCTCGTGTACCCTATCCCTCGAGGGCTGCGCCTGTGTATGGACGGACATAGTCTGTCTTGCGGGCCTTGTTTCAGCCTTACGTATGTTTCCTTCGTGTAGCTTGTTTCTTCTTCATCAGAGACACCCCGAAAACCCTTACAATCTTTCTTCGGAGTGGCACACGGCGTCGTCTCTTAGAGGAAGCCGGTCATCGAGTATACGTTGCCCCTGATCTTGGCGATGACAACATGTGGCAGCATAACGCACGAAAAGCAAGCTCATCTTGCCATTGCGACTCTGCCATGTGACCGTCTCACAGATCTCGCGCCGCGTGCAACAGCTTTCGCGGTCGAGATGGTATTACTCCCGTCACATATCAGAATGTTTGCGGGCATCAGTCGAGGTGGACCGACAACGGCCCGGTCCCGACAGTGTCGAGTCCAGCGCGTGTAACAGCGGATGAGGGACTCGGACTCGGGCTGTTCGGGGAAGTTCTAATTGTGCCTGCCTTTATCTCTCTCCTGACGGAACAGTCGGTGAACAGAGCCGCGTGGCTGGTGGTCGTATCGTACTCTGGGGTTGCGGAGTGTGAGACCTTGCGCGAGGACACGACCAGAGCCGCGGTGGGTTATCTTCACCGAATATAGAAACTTCTTCCACGGACGGACGAGGACCGTAGGGATAGCTTCACCGTATTCAGCCATCGTATCCGAGGTCATATGGCTCGCACCACGTCGTAGCAGCACAGTCAAAACAGAAAATCCCGAAAGAAATTTGGAATGAACCACGGTGTTACATATTCGGAAACTCAGTTACGCCCAAGTGATGCTGCCCATTGCAGTAGCACAACAACCAGACCACAGCAATGCCCTCTCCATAAACGCCAGACATCTATGCACAACACAACCCCCCCAACCCCCCCACCCTCGAGGTCTTCCCGTACAACAAGACCATGACCTGACACCTTGTCTCATCAGCGTGACACAGCCTAACCTCCGCGAAGCCTCAGTCAATGTCTCACTCTCCCCCCTCCCACGACACAACGGATCCCTCCATCCCCCATCCCCTCAT
>JANBVN010000299.1:0-20595 GCA_030052785.1 Coniochaeta hoffmannii
TCTCCTCCACCCTAGTCTCAACCGCCACCTGCCTGGCCCGCATGCTAAACCCCTCCACAAACCCCTCCTTCATCCACCGCACCATCCCCTCCCTCCCGGCCTCAACCACAACCCTCCTCTCCTCCCTCACCTCCCAAAAACAATCCCTATCCGCCCTCCGACAAGAGACCCTCAGCCTCCTCACCACAACCCTCCTCCCCCTCCGCGCCAGGGCCCTCGACCTCCTCATCCGCGCCCTCGAGTCAAAACACTCCAACCTCGCGCGCAACCTCGAGCTCCGCGCCGCCGAGATCGCGCTGTCGGCCGCTAAGCAAGAGGCCCAGGCCATGGCCCTGCTGGGCGCGGTGGGGAGGGGGGTGTACCGCCCGGAGGTTGTCGAGGCGCTGGGACGGTACGCGGGGCATCTGAGGGACGGGAAGGGGAGGTTGCGGGAGGAGATTAGGGGGCTGGAGGGGGAGTTGGGGAGGTACGGCGTCGATGTGGTGGAGGGGGAGGGGGACGGGGGGAAGGAGAGGGCTATGAGGGAGATGGCCAGGGTGTATCGCGACATGTTCAGGCAGGTTGAGGAGGTTAGGGGGGATTTGGAGAGGTTGGGACGGGCTTAAATATGACGGGGGGCAATACGGGACTGTTTCTACAGCGACTCTAAGGGTTGGGCTGGCTACTTACTCGTGGGCTGGCAATGTGGTTGTGTCATGATGGGGTTTGTAATTTCTGCAGGAACCTTGTTGGACGGGTTGGGCTTGCATGTTGGAAAGAGGAGTGATGTTATGATACCCAGGAGTTATGCTTGGAACGGCTGTTACTACTATTGCTAGGTTTGGGACTTGTCGGCTAGGGGAAACATCTTTATTCTACCGATGAGATCATATTTTACTTGTGCCACAGACATGTTTCGAGTTGTTTGGTACGAGTCGAGGCCCTGATAAGCATCGGCATTAAGGACAGGCAATGGCCGAGTGGCATTGAGAGGTGACGTTGTCTATTACCGCATGCTATGGAAGGAAATTGCTTTTCCGCCATCTAAATGCTTCTTATACAGACGAAAACGAGACACGCAAAACCGCAGATATTACAAAACATGCTCTTCGAAACCAGGACCAACCATCTTGCGTCACCCGGCAGCCTAACCCTTCACCTTGAAGATGGCCTCGGCCAGCCGGCCCACGTTCTCGCTCGTGATGCCGGCCACCGAGATGCGCCCGTCGCGGGTGGCGTACACGCTGTGCTCCTTGGCCAGCCTGTCCATCTGCTCCGGGCTGAGACCCGTGTAGGCGAACATGCCGATCTGGCTCGTGATGTGGGACCAGTCGTGCTTGGACCCCAGCCTCTCGAGGTTCTCCTTGAGCAGGGCGCGCATCGTGATGATGCGGTCGGCCATGGCCTTCACCTCGACGAGCCACTCGTCGTAGAGGGCGGGGTTGTTGAGGATCTCGGCGGCGATGCGGGCGCCGTGGATGGGCGGGTTGGAGTACAGGGGCCGCACGAGGATCTTGACCTGCGAGTCGACGCGCTTCTTCTCGTCGGCGGACTCGGTCACGAGGGAGAAGGCGCCGATGCGCTCGCCGTAGAGGCCCTGTTGTTTCCTTCTGTTAGCTTTGTTTTACCATTCTCATCGGTATGAATGTCTGGTTTAAGGTTGAGGGCTCACCATGTTCTTGGCGAAAGATTGGGCGAGGCAGATGTTGTGGCCCTTCTCGACAAAGTAGCGCACGGCAAAGGCGTCCTTGTGGATGTCGCCGCTGGCGAAGCCCTGGTAGGCCATGTCGAAGAAGCAGTAGTGGCCCTGCGACCTGACGGCGGCCTCGATCTCCTTCCACTGCTCGGGCGTGGGGTCGATGCCGGTGGGGTTGTGGGCGCAGGCGTGGAACAGGAAGATGGACTCCTTGGGGGCGGCCTTGACGTCGGCCAGTAGGCCCTCGAAGTCGAGGCCGATGGTGTCCTTGTTGTAGTAGCGGTACTTCTCGACCTCGAGGCCGGCGTCCTTGAAGACGGCGGCGTGGTTGGCCCACGACGGCGTGGGGATGTAGATCTTCTTGGCGCCCGGGTAGAAGCGCTCCAGGAAGGCGCCGCCGATGCGCAGGGCGCCGGTGCCGGAGATGGACTGGGTGATGACGAGGCGGTCGAGGGCGGGGCTGTCCTTGCCGTAGGCCAGCACGGCGGCGGCCTTGGTGAACTCGGGCACGCCCGTGATGCCGGCGTACTCCTTATTCAGCCGCGAGGCGATGACCTTCTCCTCGGCCTTGCGGACCGAGGGGAGCACGTACGGCTTGCCCTTGTCATCGCGGTACGCGCCGACACCTGTTTGTGGGATCTGGTGTTAGTCGTGTCGAGTGTGCTGGCGACGCAGAAAGGGCAAATGCGAACCGAGGTTGATCTTCTTGTCGAACGAGTCGGCCTTGAAGGCTTCTGTGATACCTGGGTGGGTTGTTAGTAGGCCGGCTGACGCGATGACTGATGCAGTGTGTTCTTACCAAGAATGGCCTATGATGCGCCAAAGAGAAGCGGTAAGTAACTGGGAGTATATCAGGGCCTTGAGAAGGTAGACTCACATCCTGCAGCGACACAAGTTAGCGACAAATACCCAAGAGAGGTTGCAAGCGCAGGGTGCTAAATCAACGTACTGGAGGACCTTGCGGGACCTTGGCCCATGTGGAAGCCGGCCTCGCAATGACAGCGATACTGCGAAAGGCCGATCGCCGGCTCGCGATTCTGAGAGAAGACAGCATGATGATGGACGCGCCGGGTATGCAAAAGGACCGCACAAGTGAATCTGAGGTGGACAAGGAGAAGGTTTCGAAACGACGTGAGGGAAATCCTGCAATGAGTCAATGTCAATCGGATGATCTGTGTTGACCAGGATCCATCAAGAGTCACTCCTTTCCCCAGATGGCACGGACGTCAATGGCGAGCTCCCCCGAGAAAAAGTTCTGGCTCGGCCCTGCATTCCGTCCCGGCACCTCGTCTGCGATGTGGGTCTCCGAGGCTCGGTGTGGGGTCCAGCATCGTGGGATTCCTTGGCGATAACCGCACCTATCATCAGGGACGACGTGCCTTGAGATTCGATCTTCACATGATATGAACGCCATCGACTCCGTATAATAAGGTAACTACCTACCTTACTATACATGACAACAGCTGCGTGTCTTTACTTTTTCTGGCTGGCCGACCGTCGCCGTGGTCGTCGAACATTGGCACATGCTGCATCCATTGGAGCATGACAAACGTACATACATTGACATGTCCGTCCTCACTAAGGTACCTAGGTATATGATTTCAGGTGCCATCAGGAAAGTCCAGACATGGGAGACAGGCTTAGCTCAGACTTGTTGGATACAAGCTTAATAATCAGATTTGTACTGGCCGTATTATTTTTCCGCAGCAGTGGCACTTGGTGATTTTCGCGTATGTTAACGTCCATGATGACGATGAGGCAGGGCACTTGGTTAATCCGAACCTCGAGTCTCAGACGGCGGTCTGCTGCAGTAGGGAATCGTACTGGGGCTCAGGCCGGCTATGTTCGTCTAACCAACTCCTCTGGCCACGAGACTCCAGATTTCTCCGGCATAATGATGTCTGACCTCGTGGGCGAGCATCCAGATATGGCAGGGACGGCGGCGCCGTGGTAATGGGAGTTCTGGTGGTGTACGCTAGCCACAGGACTCGGCGCAGATTTGACTCGGAAATAAAGTGCCCTTCAGCTTGTTCTCGCTCGGGAATCCCTTGTATCTGGTCAACGACCAATACGGCCGTCCGAGGACCAACACACTGCTCTGTTTAATATCTATCGACGAAATAACGCCACGTATGCTAGCCCGCCTCTACTCAGAGGCCGGCCAATCAATCTTGTTCTCGCACCCGATCCTGTTCAGCAGCTCCTTCCGATCGCTGTGGCCGGGCAGACTGATGCCGGTCGAGGTCCCAGTCCTCTTAGTCTTGCTGACTCCCGTCCGGCGCTCCCATGCCTTGAGATCGATGTCCTCGACGCCCGCCTCCACCTCCAGCGGCTGTCCCTCGTCATCTACATCCTCTTCCTCCTCCTGGTCGCCGTCGTCCTCGTCGTCGCTCCGCGTGTCTTCCGCCCCTGCTCCCTTGAGAACCTTGATCGCGACCCGCACGATCATGCCGAACCAGATGATGGTGATGAACTGCAGGAACAGCAGAGCGGAGAGGAAGGTGTTCCTCGCGTTCCGCCCGAAGCACACGTACCCCGTATGGTCGTAGAACGGCTCGAAGACGTGCGACCACCCCTCTCTGGGGATCGGCAGCGGGCCTCGCAGGTCGTTCATCCCGCCCACGTAGCACGCGTCTCCTATTATCCTCGGGATGTCGACGTATATGCTCCAGCAGGTCATGAGGTAGAACACGTGGCGGGCGACGAACCACGTCAGCATGAACAGGCCGAACGTGACGTCGCAGACGGTGGTGAAGCCGAGGTACTTCAGGCACTTGGCCAGGGGGAAGAAGAGGTCGACGACGTCCATGAGCACGAGGATGAGGTGGCCGACGCGGGTCATGTGGTTGTAGTAGGACGCGGCGACGAGGGAGATGGTGACGAAGTGGTGCGTCAGCATCTGCCAGTGGTCCTTGCGGCGGTCCTCGAGGTGGATCACGAGGAGCTGCTGCACCCAGAAGGACCACTGGACCAGGATGTACGTCTTCATGAGGCCCGTGAGCTCGCGGTCGGGCCAGTTGGTCCAGAGCTCGGACATGTTGAGATAGTAGGGCGAGTTGACGTAGATGTACTGTCCATAACTGTTAGCATACTGGACAAAGCTTATGAGATGCCGCCCACGGCTGTTATAGAGAGAAGAGAAGGAGAATATATCTCTTACCATGCCAGCCGGCCAGATCACGCAGCAATACAGCCATAACCACGCCTGTTCTGCAAATCTTGTTGCCACTTTCTTTTTTGATATCCCCCAGTGCTTTGCCAGCGGAGCCAGCACGTACTCCATGGTACCAGCGCGGAGCCCTGTGAAGACGACCACACAGAAGGTCATGAAGAAGTAGTCGTCCACGCCAGCCCCGTATTTCCCCGTCGTAGGGTTGTAGTACGCCAGCTTGAAGAACCGCGACGTTAGAGACGAGTCGAAGAGCTTGTGTGCGGCGAACAGGGTCGCGACCAGGTGGAAGGAGATGCCTGTAAGAGAAGAGATATGCTGTTAGTATCTGGAGGAGCTACTACGTCTTGGGGGCGATGGTGGACACTTGCTGGTCTGGTTCTCGAACAGCCAACGGGTGACGTCTCGAAGCCAACCCTCGTCTTTCCTCTTGACTCTGCTGGCCCGCCTCGGCTGTGGCTTGTCTGTCGAAGTGGAAGCATCGAACGGCTGCACTGCCGGTCGTGCTGGGGGCGTGGGCAGCTTGTCCATCAGCTCGTCAGACGAATTCGAAGGCTGCCTGTCCATGAGGGACCGTATTTCCGCATGGTATTCGCCCATGATGGCTTCTGGCGGGCAAGTGGCAGCCAATTGAGTCGCCCGGGTCGATGTCGGCAACCAGATGCAGGGCGAGACTCAAAGGCGGTGGGAACTGGGAACTGGACTCGTTTCCGAACCCCGAGGGCACCAAGGAATATATAAAAATGAATATCACGAAACTGTGGGCGAATAAATCTGATGCCCAGCAGGATTTCAGGTTTGTGTCCTTGTTTGAGACCGGGACAAGAGACGAATCGGCGAGGACGTTCGTCTTCTGTCGCTGTACCCGCGGATCTACACGGCCCCAGGAAGCTTCGAATGTTGAGCTGCTGTGTCTCGTTAACTTTCAACGTGCTGCGCCAGGGGTCTGTCATTTGCGGGTTCAGCCCCTTACAGGAAGGTGGGGTTGGGGGCGGTGAGAGTTGAGCTTCGCAGTTGGGCGGTGGGGTGCCAGGGGTGGCTGTCTCTTTTATTAGCAGAGAACTCAAGTTCAACCAACGCCAGGAAGCCATTTACAAAGCCTTGGCAGCTCTCGAAGATATAGGTATGGAAGTCGATAGATCATCTGTTCTCGGGCTTTTTTGGCTTTTTCCTGCTAGCTTTGCGGCGGTCAAGTCTCTTGTTACATTAGATTGCTCATCAGAGAGGTAGAGGCGAGGCCCGTTTTGGTGCCGAAATGCTGCTCAGTGTCGTTATTCACAGCCATGGCCCATGATCTCGGGCCGAGGAGCTTCGTTAATACTCATACTCGTTCGCCACAGTGCTGGACCCCTCACAGCCTACGAGGGAATTGTCCAATCGTTAAATTTATCCGAACCATCGTCAGATCGAGACAGCAGACCAACGCAACCCCTAACCCCAGCCCTGACATTGACATAGCTCAAGGCCTTGATATCTAGTTAAGGTGAAGTCCACTGCATAGCTACGAGCCATGCGTTCACGACGTAGCTAATAGCATTCGGAATTAGTTAGCTGTAGAGCCGTCAAAGGGCGTTGCTCTGATCCGCAAATTACCGTTGGACAATAAAATTGAAGACGAGAACAGCACCATCAAAAAGAATAGAAGAAGCCATGCTGCCTAGTGGCGCGGATGACCAGGAGTTTGTCGCCAGCGTTTCGTGGAGAGTCTTCTGTCTAGTTCAACTAACGTCTAGATACGTAATTGGAAGCCCAGCAAATTATCGAGGTCTTCAAGTAGTTAGACGACGAGGTTCAAGTCTGTTTCTTGTATTATTCAAAGTAATCACACTCGGCAAAGGGAAAGGTGTGTCTTTTGACGGCATGAAGTCAGGCCCTTTAAGTGTCCCATACTTGATATGGGGTGCTCTGCTGGACCGTAAGTCTCGCCATACAAAGAACCTCATTGTATAGGAGGATCTCTTTACACAACTAAGAAATTAAGCTGCTTTTGTATTCCATTGGGCTGGGTATCTGGTGTTTTGAGCCCTGGGGAGCAACCAGGAATGTTCCGGTATACCACTGGGGCACCCCAGACACCCATACAGTTGGATCTTTGCAGCAGTCGGTGTCAGTTCCAAGGCTGGCGGGAGCCAAACACCGGTTCAACACGGTTACACGGTTCGCGTGCGCATGTTACACTTACCTGGATCTGACATACAGAATGCTTTATCGCCCTCTCCCAACTTCCCTGCGAATAGAATGAATACGGTTACAATGACAATCCAACCGGCCGTGAACAGAAACTACGCGTTCGATCCATCGAGGAAAATGTACTATAAATGGGCTCCTACGCAGCTATACGCTACAGGACACACATCACGGACATCGAACAAAACACTCTTTTCGGCCTATGTCCACTCGTGTACGATAGTCCTCACCAAATACACAACGCACATCGAAAGGCATCATGAATCGGTTTTCTCTCATATATCTCTCCTTCGAGCCCTTATTACCGCAGAGTCCACAAGCCTGATCTGCGGGGCCTACAACAGCCAGGCATGTCGCTTCACTAGCCTAGCCAGCAACGCGGCGACGACTCCGGGGGCCTTCTACTCGTCCATCAACAAGAGCCACGCCAACAGTATCCCACGCAAGCCGACAGTCACAGCCTTCAGCAGCAGATGCCCCGTTATTCACGGCGGTATCTGGTATGATGACGACTATTGCTCTTCAACAACGGGCTCGCCTGACAGCGGCACGGTAGCTCAGACCTTGGAATCCTCAACAACTTCGTTTCCGGAAGATCAGGATTCGTCTTCTTCCTCGACGGAACAAGGGAATCGGAACATCACTGTTACTAGCAGCCATGATTGCGCCTGGACAGTCAGCAGCGACTTCACGACTATGATGACTTCGACTAGCCATACTTGCTCAGATCTGCAGATAACTGCAGCCGAGACGAGCGACAACGGTACGAGCACGGACCTTCAGGATGCCACAGCGAGCGTTTTCAACACCACTAATATCCCTACCGTCGAGAGTACAAAGAGCTCAACACGTGGGTCTCCGGCGGTCACTGCTGGAGCCAATGTTGCAGTTGCTGGCTTGTTTGTTGTTCTTATTCTGTAGATGGTGCAAGTCATGGGACAACTGGTGAATGACAGGGAGAAAAAAGACACGAGAACCTGGTCCAATGAAATATCAATACACAGTAACGGAGATGATCCTAAATTGTATGGAGGTTGAAGCAAACCTGATCACTTGGAACTATCTTAGCCACTTGATGATTGGAAAGCTAAACTCTAGAATCTCGGTGATAGTCTAATGACCTATAACTGTTCTTAGACCTGCTCCTCACTCAGTCACAGTATACTAGGACGATTAACGCGCCTGGTGACCTGAGTCCTCGTCATACGCTCCCTATGCCGAGGTTGGGAGGTGGCTTTGCTAGTGATGTGAGATAGAAGCTAAGAATAGACAAAGACCGCGATATCGTGTCTGTTGCCATTTCCAAATATATTTCTATCCCTTGCCACGATTACGATTGAGGGACATCGAAGCCACATTGATTTCGGCGCTCAGAAGACGAATAAAGGAGAACATGAGACATGGCATATAGCTCAACGACATGGCTCGCGTATATCTGCGCCTGTCTTTGCTACAAACTAGTAATCCAGTCACAAGCGACTTAGCTTCTTGTAATCAAGTTCACCGTGGCCAACATCAGCCAATTACCTGAGGAGGCTTGCCCTTCGAATTGGATCTAATGCCTAGGTCAAGGGCTGAGAAATATGGCAGTCCTATCCTCTATGTGACTCCGGTATTTATAGGAACCGAACAGTTTTTATGCACGCTCACTCGGTTTGTCATGTCGATAGTCATGTGAATTGGAATGTCGAAGCCATCTTGCAAGAAAATTGCAAAGAATGTTTTCCGTTCTAGACCGTGGCAGATTTCAGGCAAGCACTCGAGGGATGATGCATAATACTAAGCCCAGGCACAATATTAAGTACGAGTCGAGGAGAAAAGACAAAGCCAAATTGGAGAAGCATGCGCGAGATACAAAGGTATAAATGAAGCGATACCGTTTGACCTGTCATACACGCATAGTAGCACAGCATTACGGTTGGTCCATGAGTCTAGGGTCACACATTCAAAATGAAAATCATTGTTATCCTTCACCTCTGCCTCGCGGCTCTTGCAGCCCCGGGCCTCCTTCCTCCTGATTACAGCTGCGAGTGGACTTATTCCGGCCTCTACTGCTCCTTCTTAGGCATCACAAAGACGATCACTACCACAGGGAAGGGTGGTAAACCGACCACTATCACGACCAAAATCCGACCAACACCCACCACCATCACCAGTAGCATATGCCAAACCTTCACCCTCGCTACTTTCACTACCTGGCCACCGCCAAACCTCAATTGCGGGCCCGGCTTCAACGGTCCGGACTGCCGCTACTTGGGAACCACGATTACCACCATGATCAACAACACGCCGGCGACAATCACTACCACCATCTTACCGTCTAGCTACGCGACGACCAGATGTGGTGTGGATATAGTCACAACCGTCACGGCTACGTAGAGCCTCCAACAGCTCCTCCTGGGACGGGTTTGTTCCTGGGCAATAGCAACAATAGGGACAAGCACTGGGCCTGAGCAAGGCTATTTCAAGGGGAGAAATCTGTCATTACCATGCGCGGCTTAGGGATGGAGAAGGAACCAAATGAGTTCTGCATTTGGACACATCTGTAGCACCCATTGGCTCGATCATTATGTGAGCTATGCCTTGAAGACAATCCGACGGCACGTCCGTCCCACCAGCTTCTGCTTTCCGTGGATGTAAGTAAGTATTGACGCCCCTGTGTGCTCTTACGTTGGCTTCCGGAGCGAAATGTTTCCCCACGCAAAACTTGCATGTGTGGCCCTGGGGGATAGTAGTAACGACAATATCATTACACCATGACTAACATACCATTAACGATCCATCAACCCTCTCAGAGCTTACTCTTCTCCGCCATCAGCCCGTAAGCAGGCGGAAACGACTCGAGCAAACTCCGGTCAATATCCTCGATCTTCTGAATCCCGGCCACATTCATCAGAATATCCAGATCGGCCAGGAGCCCCTTCAAGACATGTCTCACCCCGGCCTCACCCATGATGCTGAGGCCCCATATCCACAGCCTCCCGATGAACACAAACTTGGCCCCGAGCGCGAGCGCCTTCACCACGTCAGCCGCGCCCCTCACCCCGGAATCGAACGTGACCGTGATCCTATCCCCGACCTTGACAGCAATCTTCTCCAACGCATCCAGACTCCCAATCGCGCCATCCACCTGCCTCCCAGCATGATTACTCACCACAATCCCCTCGAACCCCAGCTCGGCCGCCCTCTCGGCGTCGTCAACCCTCTGGATCCCCTTGATCAGGAACGGCTTCCCCCCGCCGCTGATCCGCCGCCACTGCTCCCTCGCCCAGACGGCTTTCTCCCAGCTGAACGCGCGGCCGTGCCAGGCCGAGTCGATCCACATCGCGCCCGCCTCCTCGGGTTGCCGGTTGGGATCGACCCCGCGCTCGGCCATGCGCCGCCGGAACACCGGGTCCGAGAGCCCCAGGTCGGCGCCGACGCCGCGGTAGAAGGCGTAGTTGGACGCCGCGACGTCGTCGTGCCGCCACCCGAGCTGCCACGTGTCCGTCGTCAGGATGCAGGCCGCGAAGCCGGCCTCGTGCGCGCGCGTGAGGAGCGACAGAGTCAGCTCGTCGTCGTGCGGCATGTAGAGCTGGTAGAACCGTGGGGCCGCGGGGGGGAGTTTGTCGTCCTCGGCGGCGCGGGTGCGGCCGGCGTCGTTGGCGGCGGCCACGTCCTCGATGGGGCAGGAGCCGGCCGTGGAGAGGGAGTAGGGGATGCCGAGCTCGCCCGCCACGGTGGCGACGGGGAGCTCGCCGTGCTGGTTGTAGATTTTGTTGATGCCGATCGGGGCGATGCCGATGGGGGCCGAGACGGGGTGGCCGAAGATGGTGGTCCGGGTGGACCGCTCGTTGGTGTCGACTAGCTGGCGGGGCACGATCTTGTGCCGGAAGAAGGCCTGGCGGTTGGCCACGTGGGTGTGGGAGAGGCCGGCGTTGGAGGACGCGTAGAGCCTGTGCCGTGGTTAGTACGGGGGTGGATGCAGGAATGGCGGGTGAGACGGACCAGCCATTCTCGGACAGCTTCTTGCTGGCGAGTTCCTCGAGTTTATCGGGGTCTGAAGGGCATGTCAGCGCAAGTCTTGAAGTGTGGTTTGGGAATGCTTACGGGTGTTGAACAGGGGCACCTCTCCGTCGTTGGCTTTCCAGAAGTTCTCGCGCTGGTATAAGGACCATTGCGGAGTGTCCCGCTTCTTGATGTGAGGCGACTTAGGATCAGACATGATGGATTGAGACCACACTGGTATAGATAATTGTCACTTTGGACTGCCAAGAAGTTCCAGACTGAAGGTCATTCTCAGTTGTTTATATCATGTTGTGAATGTAGGTGAGATCGGGGTGTAAGTAATCGTGACGACGGAGTGGTGACGTAACGAGGGGTTCCGCCCGCGATCACCACTGTTGACCTGTCGCAGCGATCGACGGTTCACCATGCTTTAGGGTGTACTTTAGTCTAGACTCAGTCCCTGAATATCTGACGGCAGTTCAACGTCGCCAGCATTTTCGACTCATCACGAGTCTTGGCGTGGAGTCGAGGCGCCGGCAACGCAGCCGGAATGAATGCTTAGCTCTCCGGACACTCGGCAGTGATAGCAAGCTGAAGACTCCGTCCGGGCACTGGAGGACTTGCTGATCCGTTTCCTGTCCTGTTGCTTTGTAATTGACCCTGACAGCTAGAAGTGTTGTAGCCAATGACATCTCACCGGAAGTCACACCTTTGGGCCATGAGTGTACTGTCGAGCTGCAGCATAGGTTCCAGGCTTCAGTGACGCACCGTTGCAAGCTCAAATTTCAAGGCTCCAGCACAGCCACCACCAAGCTGCAAACAGCACCGGTATGGGCTAAACGAGGATGCCCTGCCTGGCGAGGACTTTATTTTTTTTCATGTCACGTCGGTCAGGCTGTCGCAGCGTTGCAGCGTTACCGACATGGTGGCGTCCAATGGCAACCCAAGGAGTAAACACCAGCCCCCATCACTCCCGCTTTGCGGGGGACTGGGCCGCATGATGTGTTCCCAGCGTAAGGCTCCGGGCAACTCGCTTGGCGATGGACTCCAGTCCTACTCCGCGGTGTGCCAGGTGCTATGGCGGTCTACGCTCTGCTGCAGCCACTACTGGGTCGGGCAAGGCTCCGTATATCAGCCCATCCATGCGAGGGGGCGGTGATGTGCCATCCATCCTTATACGGCCAGGCGATTGCCGGTAGGGACGGAGAGAAGCAATCGGCCCGGGGTCACTGTGCTGCGTGTCCCGCGAGTTTTGGGGCTTCTGACGTCGTGTAATTGCCAGTCTCACCGAAGAGTGCCCGTACCAATCGCTGCAAGTGTAAGTGCATCTTGACAGACAAGCCCTAAGCATTGACAGGAGAGATGTACTGGCCTGCGCAACATCCACAAGACGTTGATCTGGGATATATGCCATCGAGAAAGCCGAGTTCCACTCGTGCTCTGCTGACAGATAGATAGGCAGACAGCTTAAAGAGCAATCATGGCTCACAAAGTCTTAACTGCGCGAGCTTCCAGAGCTCAAAGTCACCTTCGAGCCATAGCCATCCTCCTCCTGTTCCCGACATCCACCTTCGCAGCATGTCCACAAGACCCTATCTTCCTTCCGGTGGGCAATTGCACCATCAACATCCCAGGCCTCCCCACAATCCACTCCTGGGGCGCTCCCATTTCCGTCAGCCCATCCTCCTACTCATCGACCCTGCAATATCTCTGCGGCGTCCCCAGCACCGTAACCAATACCACCTTCTACACCACCTCCCTCCTCTGCTCCGACGCCAACATCCGCGCCCAGAATCTCACCTACGCCCAATGTCTCTCCCGTCGAGGCGGCGGGCTCCTCGTCTCCCCATCAGGCGAGCCCCTCGGCCCCGACGCCCTGGCAACAACCAGCACAGCAAACCTCTTCGACTCTGACCCGGGCTGGGCTACCATCATGAAGCCCGATCCCCCCTTCCCAGCCGCCGTCAGCGCCACCCTCCACCTGCACGGCAGGGACAGCATAACCATGACCGCGGGCCTGATCGAGGCCGGCACGAACCACACGACGACCCACCTCTCCCTGGGCGACAAGTCCGTCCTCCTCTCCTCGCTCGTTGCCTCTAAGCGCATCGCCGTCGCCGCCTTCGGCTTCGACGCGGGCAGCCAGTCTCACTCCCTCCCCCGCGCGGGAGGGCTCGTCCTGGGCGGCTGGGATGACGGCGCCCGCGCCGGCATCGAGGTCCGCTTCCCCATGGCCGACTACAGGGAGGCCCACCAGCTCAACGGGCGGCGCACCTGCCCCCTGCAGGTGACCATCTCGAGCATGGTCCTGCGGCCCGCGGGCGGCGGAGGGGACGGCAGCAGCACCAGCTCGGACTACCCGCTGGGCATCGAGCCCGCGCACCCGCAGCAGGCGTGCATCGAGATGTACGACAACCTGCCCCGCCTGCCCAGCGGCGTCATCGCCAAGATCAGGGACGGCTTCCAGGCCTTCACCGGCAGTGCCGCGCAGCCGATCCGGTACGCCGCCTCGGACCCTACCGCCCCGGCAACGTCGGGGAAGGATGATGAGCTGCTCAGACAGCTGGACGAGATATACATCCCCGAGCCGGGGCTGATCTACCCCACCACCAACCTCACCGCGGCCTTCAACGGCAGCCTAGTCATCACGCTAGCCGAGAACAACTTCACCGTCGAGATCCCCCTCGAGGAGCTGCTCAATCCGGTCAGAGGCATAGCGCGCGACGGCACGCGGGTGGTCAACGCGAACTTCACCGAGCTGGCCGTGTACCAGGACCCGGCGCCCGAGGACGCCGCCGTGCTGGGCAAGGTGTTCCTCAGCCGCGTATATCTGTACGTGGATTATGACAAGGGGGAGTTCACGCTCGCGCAGGCGGCGACTTCGGGCAGGACAATATTGGTAGCTGCCGGGGACGACGAGGGCGGCACGTGTGGTGGGGGCGGGTGGACAAGAGTGACGATCGCGTTGGTTGCTGTTGTGGCTGTTCTGGGGGTGGCGCTGCTGGGTGGGCTGGCCTACTGGTTGTGGTGGAGGAGGGGGCGTGGCGGCGGGACGAGTGGTAATGGGACGTTCGTCTGGCCGTGGAGGCGGGGTGGCAGGGCGAAAGAGCAGCCCCTCATAGTGGCCAACGGCGGGACGGGAGGAGACGACCCCGAGGTATATCGCGGACCAGCAACGACAATGGCGCAGGTCCCCATACCGGGGACGAATCAGGCACCTCCAGCGGATATCACGCCCGTCCCTACCGAGCGAACAATCCCGCCCCCAACAGGGGTCGAACAACAGTCGCCGTCACACGAGTACGGAAATGCAGGGTTCCGTCCGCGCCTAGACTCGGTAGAGGTGCCGGGGACATCACCTTTGGACCCCGCTTACTCCCCAGACGGGCAGCACCCTGAGCTTGACGGACGCGGGAGGACGCTGGTGTCGGACAGCCCTAGGACACACGAGATGGTGGAAATGGCGCCAGTGAGGTCTTCCTTCGGCGCCCAACGCCATCATCCGATTGAAAGACTGAGAAAGGGGTCCGGATCAACTTCGGCTGACAGTGACCCCCTGCATGTGACGCGCACGAATCGGAGTATGAGCGGTCAGAGCTGGGTGTGATATGGATTTTCTTACCGTTCTGGAGGGAAAGTAATGAAGAACATGTGAAAACGAGCATGATATCTTTTGTAGAGTATCGGGGTATCTATCTGGTGTGTATGACATGCGTGGAACCTTGAACTCCATCAGTCATGAGTCCGTACTGGCAAGGCTTCCTGGCGGAAGGCTAGACGCAGGTTGCATACCTCTGTTGCGCAGGTCTGCCATGTGGTCCGCCCACTCAAGCATCCTGCATGTTCTGAGCATCACCCGGACGGACAGGTGCTACCACAGGAGACGGAAGTTCCCTCCGTAATCGTTCCGGGGGATGCTCTCTGCCTGCTGCAGAAATCCAAGCAGTCAGGGAAGGTGTGTGCCTGTGCCCGCTGCAACCACAGACCATCCAACGGCCATCTCCAATCGTAGTCGGGTCTCTTCTCATCAGTTAGCAAATACCCTCACAGAGGTATCCACCGACCCAGTGGCAATGACACAGCGTATCTGGACCTCGGGCCCCGCGACCGCTCCCTTCTTGGGCGTGCCGTTTGCCTCTCCCCCGTTCTGCCCCGGCGCCCCATTCGCGTTTGCCGCCAGGTCGTTTTTGACAATGCTCGGCGCCCATCGTATGCAGCTGACAAAGTGGCCGTGGGCGTCGCTCAGCACCTTGACACACTTCCCCTCCTGGCTCAGGTCCCAGCAGCGGAGAGTGTAGTCGTCGGCAACCGACAGCAGATACTTGCCGCCGGGGTGGAAGACGAGGCCTCTGACCCAGTTGTCGTGGCCCACCAGCGTCTTGATGCAGTTGCCTCGGCCGTCCCACAGCTTGATCAGCTTGTCGCGAGACCCCGTGGCCATGAACTCAGCCGGACTAGAGGCCGGAGGCGGCTTCTTGAGCCCGGCTAGAGGTGCCAGATACTGGTATGTGGTGGGTGGTGCAATGATACAGCACTCGATGACATGTTCGTGCCCGAATAATGTGACCTTCGTTTCGGGCGTGGAGAGCGAGATATCCCATAGCCGAGCGCTCTGGTCGACGCCGGCTGATAGCAGAAAGCGTCCGTCTAATGACGGGCATACGTCTCGTACCCAGTCGGCGTGTCCCCGCAATGTCTCGACGCAGTAGCCGGTACTGACGTCCCATATCCTGAGAGTCTTGTCGCGGCTGGCGCTGACTAGGAGGTTGCCCGAGGCAGGAGCCCCGGCTGCTCCAGAGGGTATAAATCGGACAGCGCTGACGCTGTGATCGTGGCCCGGCAATGTCCGTATGTTCTTGTAATCATCGGCGGGATCCCACAGCTTGATCGTCAGATCGGAGCTGCACGAAGCCAGCAGTGTCCCTCCGCGGGGGCCGCCAAAATCCACATCAAGCACGGCTTTGGTGTGCCCTTTGATCGTCCGTTCCAGCTCGCCCAGCTCCCAGTCCCATATCTTGATCGTGCAATCCTCGGACCCGGAAGCCAGAGACGAGAATATCGGGTGGAATGCCACCGACGTGATTGCGTTTCGATGTGATTGTAGGTTATGCCGTGCCGGCGACCGAGGTAGCCACGAGGCAGGGTCCTGATTTCGTTTTGATAGTGATGTCGGTGTCGCGTTGTCGATCTCGGACTGCAGCGTCGCATTCCGGGCCTCCAGGTCCATTATCTGGAAGGAGCACGGTGGTCAGGAGCCGCCCACCAAGGGGGCGAAGGAGGCAGGAGAGCAAACCTTTTTCTGTAACCGCACCACACTCGTCCACTTCTTCTCGAGGAGGCCCTCGTACTTCTTCGCCGTGTTTGCGTCGAAGACATCCTCGCCGAGGCTAACATCCGCCCGCAGTGCCGCCGCCGCGTTTGTGAGGTTGTTTGCCGAGAGATAAGCTATTATCGACTTGTGCCTGCATTTGCCGTCAGTCAACCGCTCAGGGGCCGCGCAAACAGGGATGGGTCTTACAGCTCTTCAGCTTGCCGTGTGGTCAATATCTGGGTCATCGTGCCAGTTACTGCCATTCCCCGACGAGAGCGATCCTCATAGATTGTTCGCAGCGTTCCTGAGACCCAGGGTCGATTGTGGCGGGAAGCAGAGCAACCTGGAGCAGATGATATTGCGCAGCTTCGGGAAATAGCTGAGAAAGCCCGGCGAGGAGAGGACTGTTGTCTACCTTAGGTAGGCGTGGGGAGGTGTGAGGTATTCAACGAGCAACGGGGAGCTGCGACTCCTTTATTCGGCTGAAGCCAAGCGCACACTGGCGAGTGGGCCGGATTTGAGTCCCTTTGGAAAGTTGAGAGGTCGTTTCGTCGTGATTGTGATGACGCAGGATTTATGCCAGGTAGCTGCAGGTATGCAAGACTGAGCTGTTTCATATAACACTCTCTTCCACTGCCAGAACAGGACAGCCAATTGGCAAAGGCAGCCTCAAGAGGCATCAACAGCTTGGGCGGGACAGGAAAATAATGCCGGTTGTTGGACCCAAAGCGAAAAGGGACAACTGTGTTGATGGTTTTGGCAGCTGCCAGCATGTACTGGGGCGGGACCTGACATGTGCCGGCGCTGCTTTGGCATTTCTGATGTCACTGCAGAACGCGGGTTCCCACAGCAATGGCCGCCGTCCGAATCGCTTTGATTGGGCGACGGCAAACGAGGGGCACCTACGAATACACTTTCACGTTAGGCGCCAACGCTACCGCAAGATATGCGCGACGGAAAGTCAATTCAATGTAAATAACAACCGCGCCACCTACACTCTCTCCGCCTCTACGTATATTGCCAGTTGGAAAAGTTGAAGGGCCACACGACGTCCATCCTGTGACTGGGAAGATCGAGTAACATATCACCTGACACGGCGTTGCAAAGTAGACATTAGTCCCCCGCCAAGGGTCCGCTCGCGTATCTGGCCCGTTGACCCTTGCCCCTTGTCCCGGCCAACGAGGAAACTTGGGAAACTGCAAACGACAGTCATTGTCAACAATTACACTTGTCGCACTTCCGCTTCAGCATCTTCGCGACAAAACGCCACCGACAAAGGAAGAAGTCGCAAGCCGTCACTGCGCGCTCACTGCAGCATCATTATTCCAGCAACATCGACTACAGCTCATATACGCACAACACTGCTCATCCCGCAAGGACGTCTCGCAAAACGAGCTTCGAAGTGCTGTGACTTAGACCACCTGTATGTTTCCCTTCAACCTGCCATGTCCACAGGGTGCTTCCTCCCTACTGTCTCGTGGTCCCTATCGCGGGCATAGGTTCCTGTCAAAATGCGCGCTATCAGAGAATGCTCGTCACTCCAGAAACTGATAAACAAAGTCAAACATCCAGGGCCTTCCGACGAGTCGACCCACGTCGCGACATCTGCCACTACAGCCAACTCAACATCAGTATCCGTTCCACGGATTAGCGCAAACTGTTTCAAGATGGCGGAGGAAGAGGACTTTAGCGCACTGCCGCTGACAGACCGTTGGGTGCACAAGGTACAGCGTCCACCTCGCCCTTCCAAGTCGTTTGGTCCCTTGTTGTAGCATGGCTCACTAATCTTGTTGAACACTATAGGTCTGGAAAGTCCGCAAGGGAGCATACGAGGAGGCCGCAAAGTTATTTGAGGCCACTCCTGACGAACACGATGCCGCTTTTCGCCCCTTCGTCTTGGACTCGAGCTTATGGAAAGGGGCTGCCGCGGATTCGAACGTTGCAGCGCAACAAGAAGGCCTGGCAGCATTATGCGCCTTTCTCAAGTTCGGCCCCAAGGAGGGTGCCGTCCGGTCGAGACGAGAGGCGATAACACCAATCGTCGAAAAGTGTCTCTCTTCAACAAGAGCGGCCACCAAGGCGTCTGCAGTCGAGGCTCTGCTTCTGTTTGTCGAGCTCGATGTGCCCGGCCCCGTGATCGAGGATATTCTCCCCGCCCTGTCGAACAAGCAACCGAAAGTCGTGGCGGCCTCGCTAGCTGCCCTCACACAGATCTTCCACAACTACGGGTGCAAGACGGCCGATCCCAAACCGGTCCTCAAGATGCTGCCGAAGGTCTTCGGTCATGCGGACAAGAATGTGCGCGCTGAAGCAACCAACTTGGCGGTCGAGTTCTACAGGTGGCTCCGGGAGGCTATGAAGCCGATGTTCTGGAACGACCTCAAGCCAACCCAGCAGACCGATCTGGAGGCACAGTTTGAGAAGGTCAAGGCCGAGGGTCCACCGAAACAGGAGCGGTTACTCCGGTCACAGCAAGCTGCCAAGGCCCGCGCGCCCGCAGCAGGCGCCGCGGACATCGAGGAGGAGGCCGACGAAGGCGAGGAGCCGGCAGAAATCGACGCTTTCGACCTAGCCGAGCCGCAAGAGGTGCTAAGCAAAATACCGGGCGACTTTTACGACAACCTCGCATCCTCCAAATGGAAGGAGAGGAAGGAGGCGCTCGAGGCGCTCTTCCCTCTGCTGAACGTACCCAGGATCAAGGACGGCGATTTCCACGAGCTCAACCGGACTTTCGCCAAGTGCATGAAGGACGCCAACATCATGGTTGTCATGCTGGCCGCGCAGTGCATAGAGGTCCTCGCAAAGGGTCTGCGCAAGAGCTATGGCAAGTACAGGGCCACAGTCATGCAGCCGATCATGGAGAGGCTGAAGGAGAAGAAGCAAAACGTGACAGACGCACTCAGCAACGCGTTGGACGCCGTATTCCTGTCGACCAGTCTGACGGATTGCATGGAGGACATCAGCGCGCATTCGGTCCACAAGAACCCTCAAGTCAAGGAGGGAACTATGAAATTCCTCATTCGATGCTTGAGGACGACGAGAGACGTCCCCAGCAAGCAGGAAATAGCAACTATTGTCGAGTCCGGCAAGAAGCTGCTGTCCGAGTCGAGCGAGGTTCTGCGATCCGGTGGCGCCGAGGTGCTAGGGACCGTCATGAAGATCATTGGCGAGCGAGCAATGAATCCGCACATGGAGGGGCTAGACGATATCCGGAAGACGAAAATCAAGGAGTTCTGCGAAGCAGCAGAGGTCAAGGCCAAGGAAAAGCCCAAGGCACCGCCACCAGCAGCCCGCGCTCCTCAGGCAGGATCAGGCGGGCCGAAGAAGGTGATGGGGAAGAAGCCTGCTTTAGGAGCAAAGAAAACTGCACCCGCCGCTGCCGCACCGCCGCCAGCAGCCGAGCCAGCACCTCTTGCGCCCCAGCCGACCTCCCGGGCCGCACCGGGAGCGAAGCTAGGCATGCCAAAGCCATCCGGCATTGGCGGTCTGAAAGCTCCCCAAAAGCGAGCTCTGCCCGGCCCATCCGGAATATCCACGCCCCGCAAGGCGGCACCACCAGCGGCTGCGCCGATCTACGACGACGAAGACGACTTCCCGGCCTCGCCCCCTCCCCAGCCCAAGCCACGCATCGGCCTCAACCGGCCCACCGGCCGCGCGCTAACAGCCAAATCCGCCGCCCCGCCACCAGCCGCGCACCCGCAATCGCCCACCCCGTCCTCGGGCCTGACGGCCCTCGAGCGCGCCGAGCTGGAGGAGCTCCGCGCCTCCAACGAGCTCCTCCGCAAGCAGGTCGAGGACGCCCGGCACGACCGATCCAAGCTCCTCTCGGAGATCCAGGAGCTGAAGAACCAGAACGCGGGCCTCATCGAGGACCACACGCGCGACGTGCTCTCCATCAAGGCCAAGGAGACGCAGCTCGTCCGCGCGCGCAGCGACGCCGAGGCCGCGGAGCAGACCAACGAGCGGCTCCGGCGCGAGCTCGAGCGCCTCAAGCGCGCGCTCAGCAAGGCCGAGGCGCAGGCTTTGGGCGCCGCACCGGCCAGCCCGGCCAGCCCGGGCGGCGGCGGCGGCGGCGGGCGCGGCATGATGGCCAGCCCGACGCACGACGACGCGGGTATCTACCGCGACGAGCCCCGGGGCGGCGGGCTGCCGACTTATGCTCCCTCGAACGTGCGCAACCGCATGAGCTTCGCCAGCACGCTAAGCGAGGAGAAGGAGAATGGCGAGGGTGGCGGGGTGGTGGGGGTGGGGGGCGCGTCGGGGGCG
>JANBVN010000003.1:0-30388 GCA_030052785.1 Coniochaeta hoffmannii
AAAAATTAATGGCTTCAGACATGCGTCCAGCGACCACAATGCCTCGAAGATCCCGTCGAGGCGAGGAAGAAGGCAAAAGTGTGCGCCAGCCGCGAATCGAACGCGGGGCCAGTCGAGTCACGGATGGCAACGACCGATTTTACCACTAAACCACTGGCGCTATCTTGATTTGATGGTGGTTCGAGACGGGGAAGCCTGCTGTAAGAGAGAAGCGTGGGACTGACTCGTGGCAGAGACTTTACGTTGGCCGAGTAGGCTACTGTGTATGTATTGCCGCCGGTGCGAAAGTGCTCCACGATACCCACGCACTACAGTATGCAGCGGACTTACCCTTTATGTCTAGTCAGAGCAATGTCTAAACACCCGAACAGTTGCAACCACTGCTTGCCTGTCCGCCAGCTGAGACCGTACACCGATTGCAAAGTATTGCGAATTAATCACCCTGGCTGACGTGACAGAGGCCCAGAGGCGAGTGTTTCCAACTCAGCGGTGTAAACTGACCCAAGCGGCTCCCTGGGTCGGAGTAGACCACAGTGGGGCCCATGTGGTCGAGTCAGGACTTTCGACTCCCCGCCGTCGCTGGTGGTCCCGTTCCGATCCATCCCAACATCCACCAATTGCAGATTGACCCTCAAATTCTTCGCTCGAAGCCTTTTCTGTTCCATCCACGACCTGCCCACGCATCGAAGCACCTCCCATCGTCCGGTAGGGAGTCTTGGTCTGTTGGTCTAGCGGTATGATTCTCGCTTAGGGTACACCCTGAAGCTCCAGCTTGCGAGAGGTCCCGGGTTCAATCCCCGGACAGACCCCATGATGTCCTACTCACTGAGTAGTGCGTCCCCTTTTTGCACTTGCAGCCAGGTTGTCCAGAGAAATGGTGATGCCGGGAATGTCCATCTTCCGTCCAAACGGACCAAGGAACAAAGCTGCAGCGAGTTGGGGCCATGACGAGACGTTATTAAATGGAGTAGATAGTCCAAGCCACATCCCATCGTTGTCCCATGCAGGTTGATGTCCCATGCAGGTTGAAGAAGGGGTGCACTTGCACATCCTGGGAGAGCGTCGCGCGGCCGACACTCCAAGTGTGCCTATAGCAACTGTGATTAGAACGAGATTGTCATTGGCAGCCTTCTCTGCCGCATGACGTCGGAGAATGACCCTGTAGAGAGTTGCAGAATCGTGTCTCGTGGCTGCGGCCTGCACGGGTTTGGGCGCATTGTGCCTGATTCAGTTTGAGGGTCCCTGAGGGTGCCCGAATCTGTTTCGTTATGCTGGCGGTGGATCTTGATCGACGAGATGCATTGGACGAAACTCAACAACGGATGAACTCGAATGCGATGTGTTCAACGCGATAAGACGAGGAAAGTGAATTGCAAGCAACAGTGAAGCCAAGTGCAACCAAGCCAGATTCAAGAGTCGCGACCGTGTCATCTTAAGGTACGAATTGCATGTGATGCTTTCAGCTGCCCAAGCAATTCCCAGGTCAGTCGCGGTTTCACGGTTGCCCGTGGTAGCGGAGCCATCCCAAATCAGGCCTAGCGTGGCGCCAACGCAGGGGGGCTGGACGAACCGACACAGCAACACCAAACAGACAGTTTGAGAGAGGGGCCGTGACTGCGGCTTCCCTTCTTCAACGACAGACCCCACGACAAGTGACGACATCCGCCCGTGACGACAAGGTAAGGTGAAAGGTAAGTCACGATTCGGCAAACGAAAGACACCGACAACAAACGGGCCCTAGCGACAACCACCGGAGACGCAAACGCTGCCCACCGCCATCTCGAAAGACGATAAAAGGAGCTGCTTCCGACCGAGCTGCACTGCCGGCTACAAACCCTGCGAAGAAATTGCTCGCTTTCGCCAGGTGGCTGAGTCTGCAGGATCACTTTTTGCAATAGCTTTGCAACAGAGCTGGGTTCTCGACCGCTTTGCGCACTTAGACGACTGCGCTCTCGGCCTTGCGACAGCCAGATGCGACCACGCGATAGGTAAAACACGCCCGTCCGACCCATGGCAGAACCACCGTCATCGCCGCCGAGCGAGAACACGAGCGTTGAAGATGCCCTAGCCTGGTACAAGTCGCAGTACGAACAGCTCGAGGCTGAGCTGTCCGAGTTCCAGGCGTCGAGCAAGGAGTTGGAGGCCGAGCTGGAGAAGGACCTCGACGCCGCAGACAAGCGGGAGCGATCGCTACAACAGAAGGCTGAGGGCTTGAACTATGAGGTTGAGGAGTGGAAGGTAAGCTCTCGTTGCTCCGCACTTCACCGTCGAGACCCCATGAGCTGACGCAGCGTCCCGTGCAGCGGAAATACAAGGAGTCGAAGCTAGAAGCCAACGCGGCGCAGAATGCTCTCGAAAAGGAGATTACGACCCTCCGAGACGCAAACAGGACACTTCTACTGAAGTTGCGGGACATCGAGGTGGCCAACGATGACTTTGAGCGGCAAGCGCGCAATACGACCTCGTCACTGTCCGACTTGGAATCAAAATACAACGTCTCGATCGAAAGAGCAGTCATGCTAGAGGAGGAGATCAAGCTGGGCGAGCAGGAGCGCGAGCAGCTCCGAGTCGAGGCACAGAGACTACGAGAAGAGCTGTCGGACCTCAAGATCGAGGCCGAGATTCTCCAGGACAAGATCAAGAAGCAGGAAGAGCGCGAGGAGCGTCATCTCTCGAGCATATCGACCGAGATTACCATTCCCGAGTCGCCGACGTTTGACCACTCGCCCAACTCGACAGCCAGCTCGCCGCTGATCCTCACTCCGCCCGACAGCAAGGCCCTGTCGACCGCAGAGACGGCCTCAGAGGCACAGGACCCGCCATCACCGCCAATGTCAGATGTGTCTGCTCCGCTACCGAAGAAGATGCCAGCCGTCAAGACGCCAGCACCGGTCACTCGCAAGTCTCGACTACCGTCCGCAGACCACAGCATCACGCCCAAGCCCAAGCAGTTCAACACGTCCATGTCCTCCACCCGGGCACCCGGCGCACGCGCCGCTACCACCGGCAACGCCGCGCTTCGCACACCCGCTCCACGACCATCGGTTGCAAAATCGGCCCGGTCAACCAGCCACAAGATCCCGCCCTCCAACTCCCTTACGCAAATCCGCTCCCTCACCGCGCAAATGGCCCGCCTCGAGGCCCGCGTGCACTCCGCCCGCTCCAAGCTCCCCGCCCCAATCTCAACACCACCCCGCGCATCCCCCCGCAGCTCGATGATCTCCACCTCGGGCTCGACCGCCGTCCCTTCCACCGTCACCATCCGCAGCCGCAAGCGCACAATAGGCAGCACCGCCTCCACCTCCACCCTCTCCTCCAGCATCCGCCGACCCCAAGCCGAGCCCGACGACGCAACACCCACCAACCCGCGACACCACCACCACCACCGCGACACCTCAACCTCCACGACAGCCGACTTCCGCAGCTCCACCACAAAATCCCACGTCCCCCGCCTCAGCACCTCGGGGGCCACCTCGTCCGGCGTGTCGCGGCTCTCCTTCGGGCCCCTCCCCAACCGCAACCCCCCCGGCGACGACTCCGCCGCCTCCCGCCCCAGCAGCCGCGCCAGCATCAGCAGCAGCTACGTGGGGATGAACCACGCCCGCCCGGCCAGCCGCACGGACTCGTACTCCTCCTCCTCGGCGGCCATGCCGCCTCCCCGACCCGTGAGCCGCACGTCCCTCTCCGGCGCGCGGACGCCGCTCCTGCCGCGGCCGCGGAGCAGCCTCGGGGGCCAGCAGCAGCAGCAGCAGCAGCAGGGTCACGGCCACGGACACAGCCAGAGCGTGAGCTACACCGCCGCTGAGCTGGACGAGATGGGCGGCGACGACGGCGGCCTGCGGACGCCGAGCAGGCGGGGCACGTACAGCCGGTTCGACGCGGGCGGGGACGGGGCCGGGAGCGCGATCCCGCTGCCTCCTGGGAGGAGGAAGAGCGGCGGTAGCGGGCTGGCGTCCGGGGTCGGTGTCAGGAGGAGCAGTTCCGGGCTTGGGCTGAGGGATGGTGGGGGCAGCGGGATGGAGAGTATGGCTGAGGATGTGGGGGAGACGTATTGAGTCTTTCTTTTACATTGCTGATATGGGGGGTTGGATTTGAAACGGGGAGGGGAGGTCGTGGTTTGTTGGAGAGGACGAGCACACGGGTTGGATGCATGTTGATACCTTTACCTGGACGGTACTACCTATTCTTTTTCTTTTGTTTTTTCTAGGGATGGGCTGGTTGGGGTCAGGGGTTGGTCGCGTGGCTACGCTTCATTTTGCATGGTTACGTGGCTGGGCGGCACAGATGGCATTCACGACGGCAGAGGGTTGTTGGTTGAGGAGGAGAGGATATCGGGGCTGCTGCCTGTTTGGTTAACTATACCTAAGGTAGCCTACTGGATGATGTCTTGGGGTTGAGGATGGGAATGATAATAACAGCCAAATCTATTTACCCCCATGACCCGTGAGACGTGATGACAGGACACGAGCTGATGAAAACTCGACGTCGTGGGCACTTGTGTGTGGAAGGAGGCATGTGTTTCACGTACGATTACCAGCACCGATGTCTTCTGGGTTCCTCTCGTGCCCGAGGTAGCAGGGCATTCGCATGTAAAAAGGGCCAAAAGTATGGATCTGGCCTGGAGCTGAATGTTCGACCTAGTGCGGCGGACCTTTCCCCCTCTCAGCTTGGCCATTTGCCAGCGCCGGGTGTTGCCCATTGCTGGCAACAGTACTCTGGGCCAGGAATTAGTTGTGAAGGGACGACCAGGTGAACTGTTTGACACCTTGGCACCCGTGGTTCTGAGCAATACGTTATTTCCCTGGGTGCATATTCCGACTGCAGGGCTCGACGTCATGAGTGGAAGACATCGGATTACATGCGGGCGACAAGCACTAGGGATGAAGGATGCAGATGTCAAGGGTTCTGGGCTAAGGAGGTTGTCTGGGCGTGGTTGAACCAGAGCCCCATCGAATACCGACGCCTGGGTTCAAGAATGCGGCTCAACTTGATGCAGGGCCAAGAAGGGGCAATATAACAATATTGGCATACGTAACCGGCGATGAAAGGATATTGGGACGACGTAATGAGCTGGGAAGGGAAACCGGGAGATGTTGTCCCGCCTTGGTGGGTTGCTATAAGATAGTGGCTATCCTAAGCGAAGGTGCTTGCACGACTATGACTATGATCCTAGAGGGGTAGGCAAAGACCATTGGCAGTCAGTGAATGTACAGTACATAAGGTAGGGCGTTGACTGTTGTGCGGCCGTTGGTGTCGCGCGGGGAGACAATGCATCGATGAGCAAATGCAGGCTCGGACAGGCCGAGGAGCCAGCGATCAACGACGGAAGTCAAGATCAGAGCGGCAGTACGAAGCTCACATAGAGATCGGATAATGAAAACAGTGAAAAAGGCAGGGAGGCAAGAGACACTTATGCAAGGCTACCTCACACCCGTCGAGAGGGTGCCCCGCCGGAGGCATTTCCGTCCCAGCGGCATATGCCAGCCACGGAGCGGCGGGCGGACAAGATGTTGGGGATCTGCGGGCTCCAGTCGCACCTTGGGCGCTAGCGCTGGTCAAGAGGTTTGGTTTTCTAGTGTGGGGGACGGTTATCCTTGAAATCGCCCTTTTCCCTGTTGGGAAATCAGTGGACCGCTTAGCGTCCTCAGCTCAACTGTTGGGGCAAGCTGTTACGCCTCAACGGAGGCGACGGTGGAAAGGAACGGTGCGGAAGATGTTGGCACTTGCTGTTGTTGTGGGTTGAATGAGTCGCGGCGATGTTCGTCAGAATTACTACTGTGGTAGGGGTTTGTCATTGAAGATCTTTCGTTTGCTGGCCTGGCCTTGAAGATCAGACTTGTCTCGGACGAGAGCGTGGATGACCTGCCATCGCACGATAGTAGGACTTGATTTCTGCTGAGGTTGACGAGCACATTAAGCTCTACCCCGGGTTTCCGCGGCGGCTCCCTAGGCTTATTTTGGACTGGCGTGCTGAGAGAGACAGGGCGTTTGGTTGAGCTGGGATTGCTGGAACGCATCTAGATGAGAATACCAAAGCAGAAGTCAGCGCGATCGATCCCTTGCAACGGCAGCAATATTTAGAGCAGGACGATCGAGATGCCATGAACCTGGTTGACTGGCGGACGGGCTGGATATACATGGCTTTACATGCAAAGAGAATATCTGACCGACGTAGCGACATCTACGTACTCCGCGGGTCCCATGAGTTTGCTGCTGATGGTCATCCGGATTCCGCTGTCCGATGAGCTTACGGAGTACCTAAGTTGTAGGGCCGTTGGCGACAGGAAGGCAGAAGGTGGCTTGTGTCACGCAGATCCGTCCGGTAACTCACGATATTGAAGTGGACAGTGTGTCCTCACGAGAGTGATGTCCAGATTACTGTGGTACAGACTTCAAGTTCGAGATACCAACACGGATCCAATGGTCTTCAACAATTCGGAAGCCCAGGACGCGCTGACGTCGTCGGGTCTTTCTTAGCTCGGTGCATTTCACGCTTTCCTGATCCCCGAGCAGGGGACCCGAAAGATCCACCCACCCTTTTGGGGCTTCCCCCAACGTCCGGTGATTGGGATGATTGGCTGGATTTGGATAGCTGGTCGAATTGAGTGCCTCTGAGTGGCTGCGCTAGCTGATACAATCGAGGACAGCCTTGGTCAGCCTCGTGGAATCGGGTTTTGGGGGAAGCGGAAAGGGAGGGTTACGCCAAGGGAGCAGGGACCCATCAAAAATTGATGGCGACCAGCATGCAGCAGGGTGTGTGCATCTTGCCATCAAATGCAGGACCGAAAGTATACCTATGCGTCGTGCCTTTCCCGATTACATTCTGCTGGCCTGTCCTCCGACTCCCTCCCGTCCACTTTAACTCTTTGACACCTCCGAACTCTACACCTCCTCACTCCCTTTCTTGTCTCGATATACCGGATAGACCAGCACTTGCGTAATCGCGAGTGTTGCATTGCTTTACATTCGCTTGTTGAGCTGGGTTGCAATTTACCCTATTCCCCGACTTAATACTACCGGTTCTACGACCGCCTCCTTCTTCGAGCGAGATACCCTTTTAGCTGTTTGGCCCTGATTTTACCGGAGCGGGACAAGCCGCCCGTTGATCTTTCCTGTCTCTCCGCCGACTCGAACGAGGAGCTTGGTGGCCACGCAAGCCCTTCTCCGGCAGCAGCAGAACCAGCGACACCAAGACTTGAAGCCCGGAAAACTTGGGCCCCAGCCGCAACCGACGCTTCTCGGATCCCTCCCCCCTTAAACATCGTAAAATGACGGAGCTCAACGGCCACGGCGTCGCCAATGGCAACCGGACGGTGCCGCACGTCAACGGCAAGGCGACATACTCGGAGAAGAACAAGGTGCCGGAGCACTTCATTGGCGGCAACCGGCTCGAGAATGCACCCCCGTCGAAGGTGAAGGAGTTTGTGGCCTCGCACGATGGACATACGGTCATCACAAATGTAAGAGCACCCTTCGCGAACCCCGAGGAGCGAGCTGGAAACATGGGTTCAGTGGCTAATGCTGCGCTGCTACAGGTCCTGATCGCGAACAACGGCATCGCTGCCGTCAAGGAGATTCGATCGGTCCGTAAGTGGGCGTACGAGACATTCGGCGACGAGCGGGCGATACAGTTCACGGTCATGGCCACACCTGAAGATCTGCAGGCCAACGCCGACTACATCCGCATGGCGGACCACTACGTCGAAGTACCGGGCGGCACAAACAACCACAACTATGCCAACGTCGAACTCATTGTCGACATTGCGGAGCGGATGAACGTCCACGCTGTATGGGCAGGATGGTAAGTGCTCCGAATCCGGAACTCCCTCCTACAGGTTCGTCCAGCTGACCACCACGTCTCCAAATAGGGGCCATGCATCCGAGAACCCAAAACTCCCCGAGTCCCTTGCGGCTTCCCCGAAAAAGATCATCTTCATCGGACCGCCTGGTTCGGCCATGCGCTCCCTTGGCGACAAGATCTCGTCCACAATCGTCGCCCAGCACGCAAAAGTACCGTGTATCCCGTGGTCCGGAACAGGCGTCGACAAGGTAGCTATCGACGACAAGGGTCTCGTAACTGTGCCGGACGACGTTTACATGAAGGGCTGCGTCACGTCATGGCAGGAGGGCCTGGAGAAGGCAAAAGAGATCGGCTTCCCGGTCATGATCAAGGCTTCCGAGGGAGGTGGTGGCAAGGGTATCCGGAAATGTACCAGCGAGGAGGGCTTTGAGCAGCTCTACAAAGCTGCGGCAAGCGAGATTCCCGGCTCTCCGATTTTCATCATGAAGCTCGCCGGCAACGCCCGTCATTTGGAGGTCCAGCTTCTCGCGGACCAGTACGGCAACAACATCTCGATCTTCGGCAGAGATTGCTCAGTCCAGCGTCGCCACCAGAAGATTATCGAGGAGGCGCCGGTGACCATCGCCAAACCGGACACGTTCAAGGCCATGGAGGACGCGGCCGTCAGACTTGGAAGGCTCGTCGGTTACGTTTCAGCTGGTACAGTCGAGTACCTATACTCGCACGCCGACGACAAGTTTTACTTCCTCGAGCTCAACCCTCGTCTTCAGGTCGAGCACCCCACCACCGAGGGTGTGAGCGGCGTCAACCTGCCTGCCGCCCAGCTTCAGATTGCCATGGGAATTCCCCTGCACCGTATCCGCGACATCAGGTTACTCTACGGTGTGGATCCCAAGACGGCAACGGAGATCGACTTTGAGTTCAAGACGCCAGAGAGCGAGAAGACTCAGAGGCGGCCAACCCCCAAGGGCCACTTGACTGCCTGCAGAATCACCTCCGAGGATCCCGGAGAGGGCTTCAAGCCGTCGAATGGTGTCATGCACGAGCTGAATTTCAGGAGTAGCTCCAATGTCTGGGGTTACTTCTCGGTCGGTACGGCCGGTGGGATTCACAGTTACTCGGACTCTCAGTTTGGCCACATCTTTGCGTACGGCGAGAACCGTTCTGCATCCCGGAAACACATGGTTATCGCTCTCAAGGAACTGAGCATCCGTGGCGACTTCCGGACCACGGTCGAATATCTCATCAAGCTACTCGAGACGGAGGCTTTTGAGGACAACACGATCACCACTGGCTGGCTGGACGAGCTGATCTCCAAGAAGCTTACTGCCGAGCGCCCTGACACCATGCTCGCCGTGGTGTGCGGTGCCGTCACCAAGGCACACATCTCGAGCGAGAGCTGCATGGGCGAGTACCGCGCCGGTCTGGAGAAGGGTCAGGTTCCGTCCAAGGACATCCTCAAGACCGTCTTCCCTGTTGACTTCATCTATGAGGGCTATCGGTACAAGTTCACCGTCACACGCTCCAGTATGGACAGCTACCATCTATTTGTCAACGGGTCCAAGTGCACGGTTGGTGTTCGTGCCCTCAGCGACGGTGGACTTCTCGTCCTGCTTGACGGGCGGAGTCACAATATTTACTGGAAGGAGGAGGTAGGCGCCACCCGTATCTCGGTCGACAACCGGACGTGTCTTCTCGAACAGGAGAACGATCCGACTCAGCTCCGGACGCCCAGCCCTGGCAAGCTGGTCAAGTACACGGTGGAGAACGGCGAGCACGTCAGCGCTGGCCAGACCTTTGCCGAAGTTGAGGTCATGAAGATGTACATGCCTCTGGTGGCACAGGAGGACGGCATTGTGCAGCTGATCAAGCAGCCGGGTGCGACTCTCGAGGCTGGCGACATCTTGGGTATTCTCGCCCTGGACGACCCCAGCCGTGTCAAGCAGGCCCAGTCCTTCCTCGGCCAGCTCCCCGAGTATGGCCCTCCTGTTGTTGTCGGCAACAAGCCTGCCCAGCGCTTCTCGTTGGCGTACAACATCCTGAAGAACATCCTCCTCGGGTTCGACAACCAGGTCATCATGGCGCAGACGCTCAAGGAGCTCATCGAGATACTGCGCAACCCTGAGCTCCCCTTCAGCGAGTTCACCGCCCAGTTCTCAGCACTCCACGCCCGCATACCCCAGAAGCTCGACGCCCAGTTCACCCAGATCCTCGACCGGGCCAAGTCCCGTAACGCCGAGTTCCCCTCGCGCACCTTGTTCAAGGCCTTCCAGCGGTTCATGGAGGACAACGTGGCACCGGGTGACGCCGACCTGCTGAAGGCCACGATGGCCCCCCTGCTGGAGATCCTCGACCTCTACGCCGAGGGTGCCAAGGCGCGTGAGCTGCACGTCATGGCCGACCTGCTCAGCCAGTACGCCGAGGTAGAGAGCCTTTTCTCTGGCCGCCGCTCGCAAGACGAGGATGTCATCCTCAAGCTCCGCGACGAGAACAAGGACGACATCCAGAAGGTCGTGCAGACTGTCCTCTCCCACAGCCGCGTGTCGGCCAAGAACAGCTTGGTGCTCGCCATCATGGAGGAGTACCGTCCCAACAAGCCCAACGTCGGAAATGTCGCAAAGTACATCCGGCCTGTGCTGCGTAAGCTAGCCGAGCTGGAGTCGCGACAGACTGCCAAGGTTTCGCTCAAGGCGCGTGAGATCCTCATTCAGTGCGCTCTGCCCTCGCTCGAGGAGCGGACTGCGCAGCTGGAGCACATTCTCCGTTCGTCGGTCATCGAGTCGCGCTACGGTGAGAGTGGCTGGGACCACAGGGAGCCTAGCTTGGATGTCATCAAGGAGGTTGTCGACTCCAAGTACACAGTCTTCGACGTGCTGCCCCTCTTCTTCGCCCACGAGGACCCTTGGGTCGGGCTTGCCGCCCTGGAGGTGTACGTCCGACGGGCGTACCGTGCATACATCCTCAAGACGATCGAGTACATTAGCGACGAGACTGACACCCCTGCCTTGGTCACCTGGGACTTTTCGCTGCGCAAGATCGGTCAGTCAGAGTTTGGTCTGCCGGTGCAGTCGGTCGCGCCGTCGTCGCCGGCTACTCCCACCGAGTTCGCCCTCAAGAGGATTAGCTCGATCAGCGACATGTCGTACCTTTCGCGCAACATGTCAGAGGAGCCGACGCGCAAGGGTGTCATCGTTCCTTGCCGGTATCTCGACGACGCGGAAGAGGCCCTGGGCCGGGCCCTCGACAGCCTGCCCGTTGCCGGCAACAGGCTGCCCAAGAAGTCGGGTCTCATTCCCGATCTGAACGGCAAGCGCCGCCCTGCTCCTCTCACACGCGCGGAAACCTTTGACGAGCTCTCGGCTGTCATCAACGTCGCTATCCGCGACGCCGAGGGCCGCACTGACCAGGAATTCCTGAGCGAGATAGTGCCCATTGTCGAGGGTCTCCGTTCTGATCTCGCTGCCCGTCGTATTCGCCGCCTCACATTCATCGCCGGCCGCAACGATGGCTCCTCTCCCGGATACTACACCTTCCGCGGGCCTGACTATGTCGAGGACGACAGCATTCGTCACACGGAGCCCGCCCTTGCTTTCCAGCTTGAACTCGGCCGCCTCTCCAACTTCAAGATCAAGCCGGTCTTCACTGAGAACAAGAACATCCACGTCTACGAGGCCATCGGCAAGGGCGTGGAGACGGACAAGCGGTACTTCACCCGTGCTGTGATCCGGCCTGGGCGTCTGAGGGACGAGATCCCCACGGCCGAGTACCTGATCTCGGAGGCTGACCGTGTCATCAACGATATCTTCGATGCGCTGGAGATTATCGGCAACAATAACTCTGACCTGAACCATATGTTCATCAACTTCACTCCCGTGTTCCAGCTGCAGCCGCAGGAGGTCGAGCACTCGCTCCAGGGCTTCCTCGACCGCTTTGGACCCCGTGGCTGGCGTCTGCGTGTGGCGCAGGTCGAGATCCGCATTATCTGCACGGACCCGACCACGGGCATGGCGTATCCCCTGCGTGTCATCATCACCAACACGTCGGGATATGTCATCCAGGTCGAGATGTATGCCGAGCGCAAGTCGGAGAAGGGCGACTGGGTCTTCCACTCGATTGGCGGCACCACCAAGATCGGCGCGATGCATCTGCTGCCCGTGTCGACGCCCTATGCTACCAAGAACTGGCTCCAGCCCAAGCGGTACAAGGCCCACCTCATGGGCACCCAGTACGTCTACGACTTCCCCGAGCTGTTCCGCCAGGCCATCCAGAACGCCTGGGCCAAGGCCGTCAGCAAGCACCCGGCTCTTGCCGATAAGCAGCCGCCGGTCGGAGAGTGCATTGACTACAACGAGCTTGTTCTCGACGACCACGACAACCTGGCCGAGGTCTCTCGCGAGCCCGGCACCAACACGTGCGGCATGGTCGGCTGGTTGATCAACGCGCGCACTCCGGAATACCCGCGCGGTCGCAAGTTCATCGTTGTTGCCAACGATATCACGTACCAGATCGGTTCGTTCGGGCCCAAGGAAGATAACTTCTTCCACAAGTGCTCGGAGCTCGCCCGGAAGCTCGGTATCCCCCGCGTCTACCTCTCTGCCAACTCGGGCGCCCGCCTTGGCCTGGCCAACGAGCTCATGCCCCACTTCGGCGTCGCGTGGAACGATGCTTCCAAGCCTGAGGCTGGATTCAAGTATCTGTACCTTACCGAGGAGACCAAGAAGCGCTTCGAGAACGAGGTCATTACCGAGGAGGTCTTCGAGGATGGCGAGAAGCGCCACAAGATCGTCACCATCATTGGTGCCGAAGACGGTCTCGGCGTCGAGTGTCTGCGCGGCTCTGGCCTGATTGCTGGTGCCACCAGCCGGGCGTACAACGACATCTTCACCATTACCTTGGTGACATGCCGTTCAGTTGGTAAGTCCTTGCTCAAATACTACCTCTACGCAGCACATTCACTAACCACACCCAGGTATCGGTGCTTACCTGGTCCGTCTCGGTCAGCGTGCCGTCCAGATCGAGGGCCAGCCCATCATCCTCACTGGTGCTCCCGCTCTGAACAACCTGCTCGGCCGCGAGGTCTATACGTCCAACCTGCAGCTCGGTGGCACTCAGATCATGTACCGCAACGGTGTCTCCCACATGACCGCCAATGATGACTTCGCCGGCGTCTCCAAGATCGTGGAGTGGATGTCGTTTGTTCCCGACAAGCGCAACAACCCGGTGCCCATCAGCCCGAGCGTCGACAGCTGGGACCGCGACGTGGTCTACACCCCGCCGCAGAAGCAGCCGTACGATGTGCGGTGGATGATCGCCGGCAAGCAGGATGACGATGGATTCCAGCCCGGTCTTTTCGACAAGGACTCGTTCGTCGAGACCCTTGGTGGCTGGGCCCGTACTGTCGTCGTCGGCCGTGCACGTCTCGGAGGCATCCCCATGGGTGTCATCGGTGTCGAGACTCGGTCAGTCGAGAACATCACTCCTGCTGACCCGGCCAACCCGGACTCCATCGAGCAGGTGTCCAACGAAGCCGGCGGTGTGTGGTACCCCAACTCTGCCTTCAAGACCGCTCAGGCCATCAACGACTTCAACTACGGCGAGCAGCTGCCGCTGATGATCCTCGCCAACTGGCGTGGTTTCTCCGGCGGTCAGCGCGACATGTACAACGAGGTGCTCAAGTACGGTTCGTTCATTGTCGACGCCCTCGTCAAGTTCGAGCAGCCCATCTTCGTCTACATCCCGCCTTTCGGCGAGCTCCGCGGTGGCTCCTGGGTCGTCGTCGACCCGACCATTAACCCGACGGCCATGGAGATGTACGCCGACGTCGAGGCCCGGGGCGGCGTCCTCGAACCCGAGGGCATCATAGGCATCAAGTACCGCAAGGACAAGCAGCTCGAGACCATGGCGCGCCTCGACCCGGTCTACGCCGGCCTCCGCAAGCAGCTGGCCGAGAACGGCCTGTCCAAGGAGGAGACCGAGGCGGTCAAGCAGAAGATGTCGGCGCGCGAGCAGCAGCTCCTCCCTGTCTACGCGCAGATCAGCATCCAGTTCGCCGACCTGCACGACCGCGCGGGCCGCATGAAGGCCAAGGGCGCCATCCGCGACGTGCTCGAGTGGCGCAACGCCCGTCGCTTCTTCTACTGGCGCGTGCGCAGGCGGCTCAACGAGGAGTACATCCTGCGCCGCATGGCCGCCGTCACCAGCCCATCCGCGTCTGCTCCTCCGACGCAGGCTGCTGCCGCCGCCGCGCGCGCCCGCCACCTGCACCACCTCGCCGCCTGGTGCGGCGTCGCGGACTTCGACCACAGCGACCGCGAGGTGGCGGTGTGGTACGAGGAGAACCGCAAGCTGGTGCACGACAAGCTCGAGGCGCTCAAGGCCGAGGCCATCGCCGCCCAGGTGCGCGACCTGGTGAGGACCAGTACCGTCAACAGCAAGGACGCCACCTCGGCTGCCGCGTGGAAGGGGGTGAGGGATCTGCTGAGCGTGATGCCTGTCGAGGAGAAGGAGAAGGTGCTCAAGTTCTTGACGTCGTGAGTGGCGGGGGACTGAGAAGGTGGTGTGGATGGAACAAGTAGACCTAGGGCTTGTCGATGGTGGTGTGGATATAGGGGGATTGACGGTTAAGCATTTTAGTTTTGCCACGTCTTGTCTTGATACTACGGTTCTTTGCGGAGGATGGCGTTTGGCGGGCCTGCGTTTGGTATCGATAGTACGTGTCATATAGATTCAACAAGAGACCTTTACGTTTTCTCTACCTCACTGTTCCACATAACGTGCGTACGATGGATGTCCTCTTCGGAGCCGGTGGTCACACCTATACTCTTTGGCGAGGGCAGTTGCCCAACGTCCGATGTTTTCGTGGTCGTAAGGACATAGGCTACCTTGTTGAGCGGGCGCCCCACCTTAGGTTAACCAGGGAGTTGTTGTAGGGGAGGTTAAAGCAGAGTAACGATCTTGAAGTGCGTGCCGAGGCTTCTGAGATCGTAACTTCAACGTAGGTTAGGGAAGGTGGACTCAGCTCCTATTGATATAATACCTCTTCACATCTTCACATCCCCCCGAAAACACTGCGTTCCTCGTTGTCTCCCTTACAGCAAGTGTATCTCGTACAGCCCAGCTCCCCTACCAATGAGATCTCAGTCATGTCCCAACAGCACACCCTTGCGGACAAATTTTTGACAAGAGAAACATTCCCTTGTTCCTATGAGTAGACAAATCAAGTGCCCGGTGGCATGCCCCATAACAACCCAGCTACTTCCTTCCCGTGCCCGGCGACAGAGTCGACCAGCGCCGTCCTAGCGGTAGCCGCATTCGTCCTGCCGATGCCCTCGCGCTTTCGGACCACGAACTCCGACGTAGAGAAGGAAGGTGGTGCGTGTGGAATTTATGGGCAGAATCTGGAGAGAGAGAGGCCAGATTTCCGCTCTAATCAACTATCCTGCGGGCGTGGCGTTGCTCTGTGGGTGGCGGAGACGCGGCCCGTGGGAGACGACGGTTGTTGCTGGCTAGGATCTTGTTGCCCGGGTCTAAGAACTTGAAAATTGCGGATCATCTATAAAAAATGAGGTATTAGTCAATGGAGAATAGAAGGGATGGACCCGACAATGGACGAAAAGGGCGAGGTGACCAGTTCAGGAACAGTCACATTTTATATACGCCATTTTGTTGTGCCTAGAAACTGAATCTAACACACCAAACAATAGAAACAATGCCGTTCTATTGTTGTTTGACGCGATCAATTGCTATTTACATACATGATTTGCCAATCCAACCACTAAAACTACAAGGTGACGGTGTTTGCTTTGTTGTTTACATTTCATATCAACTTGGATGACTCTAGCATCTCTTCTGGAAGCCTGGCTATCTCTTCGCTTGGCGTGTAATGTTCTGGAGGGAATGGCGGCGGTGAGATGGAACACTGCACATAGCACTATTGAGCCCTCTCCTCCTGGGCAAGGCATATAGATGGAGGATCTACATAGAAAGGAGGCATCGGCACTGTCTTAACAAGATGAAGTTACAATTCACCCGATGAATATGCGGTTGGGCTGAGCCCCACACCGCTTACCAACAACCTAAAGCTTACCTCCATCTTAGTTCACGGTTACACACGAAAGTCTCCCCCGCTTGCAACAAGCACCCAAAGCAGGGTCCTTCTCCTCGCCCGCTGCTTCCCTTGAACAAATACCAATTGTTTATACTGAAGCTCACTGTTCGAAGCGTCACATCCAGTTTCCTTGCTGTTTCTGGCTTCCGTAACTCGGGGCCTGCCACCGTACGCTATGCAGCATAACGCGGAGCAGCAGCGCGCCATGATAGTCCATCTACCTACCGAGATCTTGCGAGTTATTTTCAGCTACTTCAGCCGGACCGGGGACGAGCTAGCTGATCAGATCGTGTTACGAACTGTCGACGAGAAGGATGCTATCTACACGGAAGAGCGAGCCCGCAGAGCTACTGTGTGCAACGCACGCCTCGTCTGCCGTCTTTTCAGCGAGCTTGCATCTCCTTTGCTGCTACCAGCGCTCAATATCAGTCTCGACTGCCCACCGTTGGACTTGGCCGAGGCAGTGTCACGTAACCGGCTCGTTGCGTCTCGGTGTTCGTGTGGTGAACGTCGTGCTGCGATATCGCCCAGACAAGCCAGCCGCAAGTCTGAAAGCCTTCACCAGGTTTGCCGGTCATCGTCCTGGTCGAGTACGCTATCAATGCTACCATTCCGTGGCACAACAAGATGACCGATATAAGGAGGGTCTTATGCCAGATGAACAAGGCAAGGTGCTTACCGATGTCATCGCGCACATCATGCGTGCATGGGACCATGAAGACGGGAATATCCTTTCGGTCCGGACATTCCCAGCAGCGAAGAGTACCGCCGTCTTCTCCCGTCCGCTTATCTCAAGTACTGCCTTGGCCAGGAAGAGCATGCCAGGCTCATAACCAGCGGATTGTTTGTGAGCAGACTTGCAGCAGCGATCGCCAGGCTGCCGCGTGCAACGTCGCTCGTTCTCGTCGACAAGCCGTATAGCGGTCATCAGGACTGGAAGCATTTCACCTACAGGCCAAAAGACGTGCTGACACACATGGACGAGCTGTCTCGATATCTGTCTTCTCCGCTCGACTGGGGTTATATCCATTGTCTTAACCAAGACCGACACCCTGAGCCCGTCAGCAAGATCCTGTCCGTCCGGGTACTCTCCGAGCTCCCCATCGCGGTCCACAACGCTGGTGTGAAATTATGCAGCTTGCGTATCTATGCCATTCCTAAGAGCGATTGGCGACTCCTGGCACCGTTGCCAACTCAGCTTAGCGACCACATGGGTGTGTCAGAGTCCGGAAACGAGTCGATGTCTTCGGTCCTAGCATGGGATGACCTCTCCGCTGCTTGCCGGGACCTGAGAACATTTCACGTTTGTCCAGACACTCTGTGCGACTGGGCTATGACAGTTACATCTATCAGGACGACGACAACAGTGCATTAGTCTACATGGACACCTTTCTGAGCTGCCTTGTTAGTAGCCCGGGTGTAAAAGAGCTGCGTCTGGGAGCTGCGTGGCCTTCATTTGGGTCGCTACAGGAGTCTGGGTGGTCTCTTGGGTGATGTGCCGAATGGACCGTCGCGTTGGTGTACGATACATCAAGCCTTGGGGCGGATCGAGTTGCGTCCAAGACTCCCCGAAGACAGTCAGACTGGCACAAGCGGCGAAGTGCAATGAATAGTTTGCCAGTCGTATCCTCCCGCTGCGCGGTATCTCCTAACGGACAACCTTGCTATCGTCGGTAGGCGCATGAGTCCACGGCTAGTTCTACTACACGCATAATCGCTTCAAGCCAAAACGTCGGCACAAACCCACGTCCCTTCCAAGTTTCGACATGACTCCTGACACCCATTCGGATGCCATTCTCATGGAAGGTCTGTGCAATGTAGCCAACCATGTAAGCTGTGGGCCGTCCTCCAAGTACTCCAAGCGAGCCACCGGCTTCATACCACACCTCTTCATATGTGCCACCTGCAAGCAGCGCCCTATCGCATCCTCCCCAAACCAGCCGCGCACACTTGCTCACTCGGCCGTCTCCATCTCAGCTTCCGGGCACACCATAGTCTCATCACTCCCAACACTTTCTGCAACACGTCAGTCCCCATCGAATCACACCCTCACCCTGAACGACTTCAACTCACCATCATCTCCCTCCTCCTCCCCATCACAACCCCCCTCCCCACCACCACCACCACCCCCTGTATCGACCTCAATAGCCATGTGCACCCGAATCCGATCCCCACACCCCCTCCTCCCCATCACCTCCAGCTGCGCCGCCACGTCCCCGTCCGACAGGGTCGACAGCGGCAGCTTCGCCTCGTCCAGCCCGGCCCAGACGACGTACCTGTCCGCCTCGTAGTCGATGAAGCTCGGGGGGCGGCAGCTATCGCCGGCCCCTTCCAAGACGTATCTGGTCGCCTCGCGGATCCGCGCGAGGCACGCGTCGTCCAGGCTGCGGAGCATGGCGGAGCGGGAGTCGCCCACGTCGAGGTCGGCCGCGAACGCGAGGGGGGGAAACGTCTTGCGGGTGTTGGTGCGGACGAGGTAGAGGGCGTAGCGGAGCTCGACTAGGACGGTGAGGGTTGTTGTTAGGCAGGTGTAGGGGTCTTCTAGGAGGGAGAACATTTTCTTTTCTTTTTTTCGGTATGGGGAGGATGGGTTGGGGGATGTAGCAGAGAATGTAGTCTGAGGTTGAAGGGGAACTTGGCTGACTTGGGAATTTGGATTGGGGCTGATCGGGTGTTTTTATATCTACTAGGATGAGGACGGACCTGAGAGTGGCATGGAGTTCTGACACGGACGTTGTAGGACAGCTGTTCAACGTGTCGTGAAGCTGAAAGAAACATGGAATATTCTTATAGTCGTAGCTCAGCGCCTAATCATCGCCCAAGGGACACAAGTAAGCGGGTGACAATGTAAAAGAGGAAGTCCTACATGGAAATGATAAGTAACAAGGGGACATTGGAGAGATCAGTCGACCACAAAGTTGCATCGAAGGCATCACGGCGAGCCATGACTTCCACATTCAGCCCATGCACACATCAGACAGTGACAACAACAAAGACTAACGAAGAACGGAGAAGGCAAGTGTACAAGGAGTGGAAAGGGCTATGTAAAGCAATATGGCGTTCTTCGACTTGATGTCTCTTCGACTCTGAGACCTGTTCTACCTAGGTATCCTTCTGATTGCCAGATTGACGCCGCTCATAGGTTTCTTGTTCGAAATTCGAGGCTGTAACGATATGATGAGACCCTTAGTATCTAAGAAGCAAGTTAGATGTACAAAGGGGCGGTTGTTGTGCATCCCGCGCCTTCTTCACCTCAAAGAGCAGGACAATCGCTCCTTTGCATCCATTCAATGCTGGCCATGGTTTTAGCAAATAGGCTGCTTTTACTAGTATTTGTGTCCAGAAGTCATTTCATGCACACTACCAGAAGTCTTAGAAACTGTTTTGCTTCACAAACTTACGTGCCTTATCCGTACAATGTCCTTACTCCCATCAACCAGGCCGCGCTTATATTCTCACCTCTTAAGCAGCATCTACTAACAACCTCATTCAAGATCGTCTGTAAATCCCTTTGCGGAAAGAGTGACGTAAATGTTCTGGTGCTCTGCTTATTTTACAGTTGCTTGGCCACCACTCCAAGTCAGATCTCAGTCAGACTCCGCCTTAGATGTACAGTCACGGGTGAGACGGAATCCTAAGCCTTGAGGGACTAGACTAATATCAAAAAGACCAAATACATGAAAAGGACATAGGTGCAACTCTAGAGCCTACTGAAGAGGAGCATTGCACGTACAGCTGTAGAAAGATCTTGCCATTACGTCCGACCGTCTCAACTACACATCCTGAGCCCGACAGAGCCAAGACGTTCACTGTAAGGCTTCCAAGAACATCAATTTAGTTGGCAAAAACACAGGACACCCGAAAAACACATGGAGGACCAAACAGCCTGGTACTGGGCCCACCATCCACTCGTCCAAGACGGCTGCACCGCCCACGAACAGAACAGCACGGCTTGCCACTGCCGCGACGAGAGACACAGACGCGCCAGTCTGGGACACAGCCACGGATGCGACGGAAGCGTTGGTGAAGGGAAGGAGAGCATGTGCGCTTGGTGCTCGAGGTATCACCAGGGGACTGCCCCGGAAAGGGAGGGACCTACCGTAACAGTCCAGAAAACGCCAGGCTTGGCTGGACAGAGTGCGTAGTGGAAGCACGTATGCAGTAGCACTGCGTCATGGCGGACGGGAGTGTAAGGACAAAGGATCATCTCAAAGCTGTATGTTCGAGACGTGGCGGGTATCAGTTTTCAGTATCTGTACCATTGCAAAATCTTCACACCGCCGAATCCAACGTCATATCCGTCATCAACGGCCCGATATGGGAACCTCGTAGGTCAAGCTCGACCTCCCCACGCATAACCATACCAGAAGGGCGGCGCCGCGTCCTAGTTGGCGACCTCTTCCACACCGTCGGCCTCGTCTCCGAGCTCGGCCTCCAGCCCCTTGGGTATCTTCTCCCCCAGGCCGCGGTCGGTGCGCTCGTAGCTGGCCTCCATGCCGTCGGCCGTGACCCACAGGAAGTAGTCCGTCTTGAAGTTGTCGAGCTGGTGGAAGAAGATGTGGAAGCTGTTGCAGTCAGTAACAGAGCTTTAGGGGTCAAGAGAGTAGTGGAACGGAAGGGGCGCCACGTACGCATTGTCATTCTCCTCGGCCTCAAACATGCGCCGATAGATCTCCCGGTCCTTGAACTCCTGGATCTTCTCCTCGTAGTTACCAAAGTCGATGGGCTCCCTGTCGTACTCGGCCTTGGCCCTCTTGTTGTACTCGTCGAACACGGGCCGCTCGAGCAGCAAGCCCAGCCCGGGCGCTTTCGGGATGCTGATCCGTCTGGGGCCGTAGCTCTCGGTGATCAGCTCCGTCGGCGCGCCGCACCGCGTCACCATGACCGCCATGGCGATCATCTTGCGGATCTGGTGCATCATGAAGCTCTGGCCGTGCACCTTGATGCTCAGCCACTCGGTGTCGCGGATCTGGATCGGCTTCGGGTTGACGATAAAGGACTTGATGTGTCGCTTGGCCGAGGGGTCTTTGAAGGTCTTAAGGATGGTGTAGTTGTGGAAGTTGTGCGTGCCCTCGTACAGGCTGAGCGCCTCCTGGAGCTTCTGGATGCGCGCCGGGGTGACGCGGAAGCGCCGCTTAGCGGCCACGTAGGCGGCCTTGATGTCCTTGATGGCCTTCTCGTATGGGGTTGGCTCTTTTGGTGGTTTGGGCTCGGGGCCCGGCTTCTCGGTGCTGCTGGTTGTGGCAGGGTCTGCTGCGGCTTGCTGTGCTGGCTTCTCGACGTCCATAGCGTCAGTATCCTTCTCCAGTGCAGTCTCCGCCTTAGGTGGCTCGCTTGGAGCTTCTTCTTCGGTGACTTTTGCCCGCTTGGACTCTTGGTCCTCAGCGGCCGGTTCGGCTGGTTCGGCCGATTCCTCTCGCGCACGCTTGGAGCTGGTATCACTGGGCGTGTCTGTAGCCTCCTTTCGTTCCTTCTGCCCAGTTGTTGAAGCCGATGCTTCAGCCATCTCGACATCTGGTGCTGCTGCTGCTGCTGCAGGTGCGTCTTCGCCCAATTCCTCGACGGACCTCCCCTTCAATGTGTCCACAACCTTCGCCCGAACCTCGGGATCCAGCTTTTCGAGAATAGGCAGGATATCGTTCTTCTCGACCTCCTCCCAGTAAGACTTGACGTCGCCCAGCCGCTCGACATACTGCTCGTAAACGCCCTTCTTCTTGGCCGACTCCTCCACCTTCTTGCCCAAGAAGCTCTGCGGCTGCGGCGGCAGCAAGGCGTAACTCGGCATCAAGTACTCGTACCACCGCGACGAACATTGCTGGTAGCAACTGAAGCCGTTGTTCGTCCTCTGGATACCCCAGACACGGATCTGCTCCGGCAAGTGCTCGTTGATCTTCTCCACCAGCTTGTCATCCTCAATGATCAGCTTCAGCGAGAGCACGTTACCGGCGGCATGCACGCCCTTGTCCGTCCTCGCACACCGCACCAGGCTTGACTTCTTCGGATCGTCCGCATTGGCCTTCGATATAGCGCCGGCCTTGACGAACGCGGCGAACAGGTCGCCCTCGATTGTCTTCTCCTTGTGGTTGATCTGTATGCCGTGGTATCCCGTCCCCGCATAGCCGATCATGACGGCGACCTTGCGCTTCGGCCGGCGGTCCTCGGCGGCGATCTCCTCGGCGCTAAAGGGCAGGCTGGCGTAGCTCGTGCCGCCCTCGCCGCCCTCGCCCTCGATCACCTTGCGGCGCTTGTCCATGCGGTTGTTGTGCACTTGCTCGCGCTTGTCGGGGCCCTCGAACCTGGATCCTGGTCAGTTTCGCGGTTGGCATTTGATACATACACCTGGCACAGTAGGGGATTGTGAGAAGGACGTACTTGCGGCTCCCGAAGCCACCGCCTCGCTTCCGCTTGTTGCCGCCGCCGCGCTTGTCGTTTCCGCGCTGGTTCCAGTTGTTCTTGCGGCTGTCGCGAAAGCCATTGCCGCTCGAGGCCTGGTCGCCAGCAGCAGCAGGTGCTGAGGCAGCAGGTTCGCTTGCCATGGTCTCAGGTTGCGCAGGTTTCGCATCGCTCGTCATCGTGGGCGGCGGGCTTTGGTGCGTAAACGGGGTGTTGACGCCAAGCTGAACCGCGGGTTCCTGAACTTTTTTTGGAGGCTTCGAAATCGACGGTCAAAAAAGCACTGGCCCCACATGGCGGGGGCGGTCTGCAGGGATGCGCTTATCTTATCGCAAGGTCTTATTTACTTGCCTGTCACCACCCGCTCGAAGTAAAAGGACACTGACCCCGAAGTTTGAGTCCAGGTCGGTTAAAATCACGCCCGTCATCGAGACGACAGTGTGGGTTTGTACAGCGTTGATAGCTCATGTGCGAGGCTGCAAGTCAGGGACGGGGCGTGCACGCCGGAGCCTATGCGGAACATCCGTGCCGAACTGACTAGGATGCTCTACTTCACGTTGTAGACCAGAGCTGACTGAACGCTGGGCACCAGTGCGGGAAAGATATGGAAGCCGCTGGTCACCGAAAGCGCAGTCTGACGTAGGGAATGATGCTTCGCTCACTGCAGTTTCACGTGTGGGAGTAATATCTACGTGCTGGCGGAGCCGTGGCGGCCCGCAGTTGCAGCAACTAGGCTTTCCTCATGATCATCAGAGAGTATCCTAGTGGCACCGACTTGTTACTTAAGTTGTCTTGACTTCATCCTGTCGAGATACAAGTTAAGGAGTGCTAGCTAGTTCGGAGGCTCATCAGGGCGGCTCAGCTAATTCTAACGACGTTGTATGCGCCCAAGGCCACAGAGCGAGTGCGGATTTCACGTCGAATGCGCTTGTCGTTCCAGCCACTGATGGATCCGGACTGCGAAGTATGCGCCACCAAACAAGAAATGAAGTTCTTGAATCCTCGACGAGACCTGGAATAAACCGACTGTTGCATTATATGGAGTGGTACCTGGTCAACAACACGGAGAGACCCAACCCGTTGCTTAGTGATCTGCGCATCCAAGCAGACAGTGTATTAAAGCTTCCCGCTTGGGAGATGGTCTCGTCTCTCGCTACTGCTTCGACCCTGCCGCAGACCTCACGAAAAGCCGGAGCCAAAATGAATTGCCAATAGGATTGGACATCTAACGGCCGATATGCACCGGCATGGCGTTCCATGCTGCCATCTCGAGTGGTCAAACCACAGTTGATCGCGTTATGATACCAGATCCGGTTAGCGGTGGGTGACCCCGGTGACCCGCTCAGCAAGACCAGCGATGTTACCGGCTGGAGACCCTGACGATATCCCTTGTGGTTTGTTTGCCCTTGCTTACCCATTGGCAGCGATCCATAGCGCCGGGCTAGGGTTCGCCCCGCATTTGGGCCCTGGTTAGACGATGTTTTTTGTCTCCTGCCGGAACTGCAACCCGGGGAGCTAGTTTGCAACGCTCTGTTGGACTCTCCAAGAACAAGTGTCCGTGTGCCAGTCAGCACTAAGCAGTCACTCAATCATATCTATCGGTTCAGAGAACCACCAGTAGGACTGCTGTATTGGCGGAGGTGGCCAATGGAGACGCGGGACTGTGTGTTCGTCTCTTGGGTCACACGTCCCTGGTCCTTCTCGGAGCCCAACACCAGAGCCCGGAAACCGGCGTAGCTATTTATGAACGGTCAAGTTGTTGAGTACGAGTACCGCTAACATGTCAGTTGAAATCCTTCGGGTGAAGCAAGAGATCTGTCAGCTGTTGTTCGTGCCCTAATCTACAAATGTGACAAGTGTATGATTATAGTTATTGCGTGCTTTCAAACACCCTGCGACGTCGACACGATGTGCTTACATTCACCAGTTGTGTACTACGTGAAAGCTACTGACTGTTCCCAGTTGAAGCGAGTCTAGCAGGAATTATACAGGTCCTCATCTTTCTCCACTGGAGCGTCGATATGATTGTTGAATTCCTTGCTGGGGTCAAACAGGAAGACAGATGCTGTGGCATAATCAGTGACTGGCCCGGTTCTCAACGAGGAACATCATAACTTACAGATGCCGGCAAGGACGCAGAAAGCAATAGCTGTGACCCACACATTGCGGAAACCGGTAGCATAGGTATCCAAGAGAGCACCAGCACCCGCACCGATGATCTCTGGGGTGATACCAGGGACGTTGACAAGGTCGGTCTGATTTTGCCCGGCTAGGTCACCAACGAACTGCTGGACAGAGCTGAATGGCAGACCCGCTGATATGGCGGCTGATGCGATGTTGTCGGGAAGATGCTTCATGGCGGAAATGAAGACGGCGTTGTAGATGGCAATCCCAATTGTGCCACCAAGCGAGCGGACACTGATAATTAGGCCAGTGGCAACAGAGACGAGCTCGGCGGGAATGGATAGTTGCGCTGCCGTAATAAGGGTGACAAGCGTCATGCCCAAGCCAAAGCCCATCAGCACAGGAAGTCCCCAGGCGGCATTGGAGGTGCTCTTGTTCGTGGCAGCCATGCCGATGAAGAAGCCCACGAAGATGCAGAATGCACTGAAGGTCATCCACCGGACTTTCTTCGTCTTGGAACAGTAGATACCTGTTACCACGGAGCCCACAAGGCAGGCGACGAAGGCAATGCTGAAACACGTAGTCACCAGGAGGAAGTCCGTCTCATACAGCACGCTGACCTGGAAAGCGAAGTAGATATTGACGGCAAAGAAGGCCATGCCCTCGCAAAAGACACACAGCAAAGCAATTGAGAAATTCCGGTTCTTCTCGAAGAGGCCGTGGTGGAACATGCCGTCCGTCTTGAACTTCCACTCGTACGCAATCAGGACAAACCCGAGCGCAATGCCGATGGCGAACGTGGCCGAAACCCGCGGGTCGGACCATTCATATGGATTCTGCGAGTAGGAGAGTCCAACGCAGAATAGCACGAGGCTGCTGGAGAGGAGTGCATACCCAACCCAGTCCAGCTTGGCAACCTTCTCGTTGAAAGTGTAGGCGGTCTGCAGGGGTCGAGGCAGGGGCCGGTACGCGTAGACACAGATGGCCGCGGCGAGTGCAAAGAACGCCGCAGCAATGTAAAAGAAATAGCGGAAGCCGTTCGGGTCGCCGCGGCGGTTGAAGTGGCCGCCGACAATCAACCCGGTGATCAGAGCCAGTGCATTAAAAACCATGACCGACGCTTGGCCCCATGCTCGCCAACGACGAGGCAGAACCTCAGAGGCCACTGTGTGGAGGAGGGGTTGCACGCCAAAGTCGATGCCGATGACTGCAAAGCCAGCAATGACCATGTTCATGCTGTTGGCTCGTGAAACGATGACGGCCCCGGTAGCCCCAATGAGGGTGAGAATGACCAGGAACCATTTCCGACCCCAGTAGTCGGAGGCTTGAGAGACGATGGGGCCCAGAACGACGGTGAGGATGGCGATTGTGGCTGTAATCCAGGATGCATCTTGAGTCCGCCCAAAGGTGCTGGCAATGACTTGTCCTTGCTACAAGACAGTCAGTCGACATGAGCCTCTGTGCCTGTTGAAGGGTCGCTTACTGAGCCAGCTCCAACAAGGGCAAAGTCCTGAGCAAAGTAAATCAAGCAGACTGCAAGAACGGCAAGGTATGTCCTCAGATGAACATGTGGTACCGGTTCGAGATATTCTTGGCTGGCGTGGTCCACCTCTTTAGACTGCACATGCTGGGTGAGCTTTTCTGTCTCGACTGGCGGTGAGGCTGTGACAGTACGCTCGTTTGCACGATCAGAAGCGGCAGCAGCAACAGGCTGTTTTTCAGGGTCCGTCATGTTTCTCACAGGCGGTGGCACTCGTGGTTACTTGAGGGTTGTAGGGCTTGCATGGAAGGAGAAACGAGGAATAGCCCGAAATCTCAGATGGTCTGAAGAAACAACCTGAAGCTGACGAGCGTGGCAGGTGCAGCAACGCCTCCCAATGAAGGAAGGAAGTAGCGATGAGGAGATCCACGGCTGAAGGCAAAGGAAGAAACCTCGAGAGTTTTTCCAACATTGCAGAACCTGAGGCAGAAAGTACTGCAACTAAGCATGCGTCCTGCACGTTCTTCAGCTTATGGCGCAAATCTACTGCATCCTTTGCATCCTCGTCCGACTCTGGCATCATGGTGTTGACCTTTCCTTCCCTGCACGTGCTGAATGGCTTGAATCGACTCTTCCAGGCGATGTGACTGGGCGGAGATTGCTCCATGAGGGGTTCCAGATTGTGAAGACTCAACGCGAGTGGATACCGGGACGGGAAGGCCCTCGTCGAGAGTCTAGCCCATGCACGCCAAGTACAGGGATTCCAGGGATCCCTCAGAACTGCCTACCGGAATCGAACCAGGGTCCTCCTGTTCACACTCGTTCTTCAAGTCCCCGAACGGCGGCTGCAAGGTGCTGCATCTAGGCAGCTTGCGAAGTCGCGGTCTTCCTACTCTCGACTTACTTTTTGCCTTTGCAACTCCGGGTCTCATACCAAGGTAATGATTAGACTTGTAGCTCGCACACCAAGATTCTGTCCCGAATGTAAAAGATAAGCGCCGCACAAGGTTGACACCATCGTGCTTGCCTAAGGTACCCTGGCCAATCGAGGTATTCGCCAAGACGCAGCTTCCCGTGTCGCATCACTCGGTACGGCCACACCTTCTTTACGACCGGGTCGAAAGCAGAGTCGACCGAGAACTCATCATGGACGTTGTGATCGCTGGCGCGGGAATCACCGGCCTTGCAGCGGCTATCTCGCTACGGCGGAGCGGTCACCGAGTGACCATCTACGAGAGGTCTTCCATGAACAATGAGCTCGGCGCCGCCATCAACGTTCCCCCAAATGTTGCCCGGTTCCTGGTGCCAATGGGACTCGATCCAGTCAAAGCTCGGTTCGTCAGATCTAGGGGCATGCGATTCGATTCGTACACAACGATGGAAGCTGGAGCTTTCCATGACCATAGCCAAAACGTCGAGATCTTCGGGGAGTCTCTGTGGTACTGTCATCGAGTTGACTTGCATGAGAGCCTGAAGCGACTTGCGACTGATTCTGAAGGTCCTGGTATACCGGTTGAGATCCAGCTCAAGTCAGAGATCATCAAATATGTAAGTTACATCCGACTCTCCCTTCTCAGGGCAGCCCACTGACCAAGGTAAAGGACCCAGATGGACCATCAATAACACTTGCCGATGGAACGGTAGTCGCAGCAGACCTCGTGGTAGCCGCTGATGGCGTCCACTCCGTCGCGGTTGAAGCCGTCATTGGCCACGACAACCCACCCCAGCCCGCAAACCACAGCAACTGCTGCTACCGCTTCCTCATCAGTAGATCAGACCTGGAGGCACATGATGTCACCAAGTTCTTTGTTGAGCCACCCGGCAGCCTGGTCTGCAGGATCTACGCCGATCACGGGCGGAGCAGGAGACTGGTCCCCTATCCATGCCGAGAGTATGTCCGGCCTCGCATTGCCAGCGGACGTGACTGACATGTCGGGCAGCTATGAGATCGTAAACTTCGTCGGCATCTGCCGTGTCGACAACTTCAGCGACAACAGAGAAGGTGACGCCTCCGAACAACCGATCTGTGCGGTCACAAGACTGACGACCAGCTAGACTGGCAGTGTTCCGTCGATAAATCTGAACTGGTCAAAGTATTTGAAGGCTACCATCCAAGTCTGCTAGCTGTTCTGGAGTGAGTTCGCCCCCATATTGCTCCTGTTCCACCGGAACCGGGTTACATACTGATCCATCTCTGATTTCTAGCAAAGCGACCGAGGTCAAACGCTGGCCGCTCTTGTACCGACCACCGATTGCAACGTGGTATAAGGGCAGACTTGCTCTGGCAGGAGACGCTGCTCATCCCATGCTGCCGCGTATGTACTCCTCTTACAGAGCCATGACATCCGCTAACGTGTGTCTTTAACACCGTAGACCACGGCCAGGGCGGTGCTCAGGGTATGGAGGACGGCTTAGCACTGGGCCTTGCTATGCATGGGGTGACGGACCCTTCCCAGATCGAGAAGCGCCTGGCCCTCTATGAGAAGATCAGGCGCAACCGTGCTTGCTCCATTCAAGTCCTGAGTAACTTTGGATTCGACGAAAGCGCGGCCCCAGAGCTGGCAGATTTCCTCGAGGCCGAGGGGGGGCCCATACCAAGTACGTCGATTATCCACGGAGGGTATGCAACGCTAACAGGTGACCCGCCAGAGTCGACGGGGGACATGGTCAGGCTTGCGTATGGCCACGATGTCGTGAAGCGCACTGTCGCGATCATGACAGAGTTTGATCCGGGATGGAAGCTGCCTGACGGGCTCTTCCCTGCACGGACGGCAATGGCCGCGACAGGGGGCAGACCTAGTGGCACAACCAAGCAAGAGAAGATTGATGGAAACTTGAGGGTTGACCTGCAAGAAGTGCCGGTCTGTGGCGGTATCGAAGCAGCGTAAGGTCTGTCCCCTCCCACTTTCCACGTCAGTATCTCAGAGACCACCTTCTCTAGCACACAAATCAGGTCAGCCTAACAAACGTCAGACTGCTTTCACAGTGATGTGTCTCCCAAAGTCAGACCCTTGTTGCTGAGTGACAGCTCACGATGATGCATGACATGTCGCATGCTGACACGGACCCATGCTTGGCGACTGGAGACTCTCGAAGGGTTCCATCTTCCAGAGAGAAGAACGCGATATGACCGTATGAGCTCCCACAGCGGAAAATGGTTGGGATATCAGTACGGCAGAAGAGTCGAAGACTCGCAGGCCATCATGCAGAAGATGCGTCCTGCTCGAACAGGTCGTGGTCCTTAAGTGGGATTGTCGACGTGGAATTTGAGTTCGAGGCCGCGAAAATCTGAAACATCCGTTGGTGCGAGACTAGCTGGATCGACCAGAAATCTCGCTTGTCACTTAGCAACCCCCTGGAGCCACTAAAGACGCGCTTGGGGCACCGCTAAAAAGCTTGATTTACAATTATCTCAGGGGTCTGATTGGCCAATGGCACGCTACTAAACCAATCGACCCTTCTTTCCAAGATCTTTATCTCGGGAAAAAGGAAGAAGACCGTCAGATCTATACGACTCGCAAAGTGGAATGCGGCGGTCTGTGAGAACGCCCCTTTATCCCACGTGTGCCATTCCGTGTCCGGTCGACGGAGGTTGAGGTTCACGGCGTTCAAATTCCCCGACTTTCACTTGTTGCCGTTCCGCATCTTCACTGTTCATCGCGGCACTTCGAGAGTCGAGACGTCTAAGCTTAAAGTATCCCCACAACGCCGGCTCTTCTAGATCCTAACCATATTTCCCCTCGCCGCACACCGGAAGTAAACAGAGAAGCACGACATCATGGCCAAGGTCACGCCAATCCGCGAGCTGCGGCGCGCAACCAAGACGGTCATCTGTCCGGCTTGCCAGGAGAAGGGCGAGACATTTCGCGTGAGCGAGCCTTTCACAACCCAACAGTAAGTGAATCGTCTCGAGGATACTATCTGCCGGCCGTCACATGTGCCGGCCCCGGCAGTCTGGCGCCCATATGATGGCGCCAAGCGACTCAAGGTTGCCACACCCGGCACCTCCCTCACTCAAGTCATCCACACCTCACCCCAACAGCACTCCTCACTAACGAACCCGCAGAAAAGCATCCCTGGCAGCAGCCAGCGTAGTAACAGCCGGCATCCCGCTCGTCTTCTACCTCAACGGGCCGCGGGCCAACTGGCTAGCCCACTACTGCCACACCTGCGGCATCCGGCTGACCACGTACATCCAAGAAGGCGGCGCCGTCTTCCCCCTCAACAGCTCCATGCTCGAGATGCCCCGCGTAGATAGCCCCCTCAAGTCCCCGACCCCGTCGCGGACGAGCCTCCCCGCGCGGCTGGCCCGCTCGCCGCTGGGCCGGCCCCCGGCAAAGGTGGACTTCCGCTCCCTCGCCAACTTCTCGGAGCGGCACCGCTCCCTCCTCCCGGACCTCATCCTGGACGTCGACTGGAACAGGTACCTCGACGTGCCCGTCGCCTTCCGGCCGCTTGGTAGCAGCAGCGGCGGCGGCGGCAG